>SNQJ01S0099362.1:0-31032 GCA_010110895.2 Picea sitchensis | reverse complement strand
AGGCCTTCTGCCATGAGTACAAACAAAAAAGGTGATAGGGGGTCACCTTGTCTGATACCTCTGGATGGTGAGAATGGTTGGGATGGGACCCCATTGACTAGTATGGAGAAGAAGGCTGAGTAGGTAAGGTTTAAGATCCAATTTACCCATTGTTGATCGAAGCCGAAGGATTCTAGAATGGAGCGAAGGTACTGCCAGCTGACTCTGTCAAAATCTTTTGAAAGATATAGTTTGATGAACATACCTGGAATTTTCATCGACTTGAAAGAGTGGATGATCTCATGATCCAATATGATGTTGTCCATAATTTTTATACCTTCTACGTACCCTGCTTGTTCCTTGGATATGACAAAGGGAAGAATTGGCTTGAGGCGATTTGCAACCACCTTTGTTATGATTTTGTATATAACATTGTAGAGAGAGATTGGTCTAGGATTTGTGACCCTCTCCTCTTTCGAAATTGGGGTGAGAAAGGTAGTGTTGAGGGCAGGGAGGACTTGGCCTGAAGTTCTAGATTCCTTTACTACCTGCCAAACCTCTTCCCTAATTAGGTCCCAGCAATGATGGCAGAAGTCAGTGTTAAATCCATCCAGACCTGGGGCCTTCCTTGAGGGCATATCTTTTACTGCTTGGTCCACTTCTTCTTGGGTGATAGGTCGCATCATGGTTGCATTATATTCAGGAGTCACCTGAGAGGGTATGTGACAAGTTACTCGTCTGATTTTTGCAATTCTATCCTCCCTGGTTTCCGTTAGTAGGTATCAGTAGTAGTTGTTAAGCTCTGCTTCTATTTTGGTATGTTCTCTTATTGGATTACCTTGGCCATCCTCCAAATGAGTAATTTTGTTAATGTGTCGGCGATGCACCATAACTCTGTGGAAGAACTTTGTGTTCTTTTCCCCCTCTTTGAGCCATTGTACCCTGGAATTCTATCTCCACGGAATTTCCTCCTGCTTTCTCCTTTCCTCTAGTTGTGCTTGAATATTCTCCTCCTCTTTCATTAGATCAGTAGTTCGGGTTCCTGAAATGAAATTTTTTTGTATCTCCACCAGTTTGTTCTCTATGTCCTGCATGCTTTGGAGTATATTTCCAAAGGTGTGCTTGTTCCAGTGCTTCATCGATTTCTTGAATTTTTTGAGGTGTTGTTGGAATTTGTACATGCATGTACCATGATCTATTTCTACCTAAGCCCACCAGGATTTTACAAGATGATGAAAGTCAGGGTGTGAGAGCCAAAATTTCTCGAACCGAAAGGGTTTGTATTTGGGTGTTGCCCCTGTTTCTAGGAAGAAGGAAACTGGCCAATGGTCTGACCTGAATTTTGGGAGAATAAGACTTTCCATACTTGGGGCTACTTCAATTAGTTCCTCAGCCACAAGGAATCGGTCCAGATGGTAGGCATCGTGTTGGTGTCTTGACCTACGGTTGGACCAGGTGAAGGTGTCATTGCTATTTTCAATGTCTACTAGATTTAGTTGATCAATGAGGGTTTTGAACTTACCACTGTCCTACTCAAGCCCTTTGCTCCCTCCTTTTTTTTCTTCCAGTGACAGGATCATATTGAAGTCACCACCTAATATCTAGTTGGGCATGGTCAGCGGTGTTTTGATGTGGGTTAGTCGCTTCAAGAGTTTGTCTTTTTCCTATTGGCTTTGTGGTCCATAGACATTTGTGATAGCCCCCTCCTGGGTCAAACCTGTGACCTCGAAGTGGGCCGTTATTGTGCCTATTGTGGAAAAAGGTCTGCTTAGAGTGATGTTGCATGGGTTCCATAGTATGGCTAGAACCCTTGAAGCCCCTGTGGAATCTATAAGAACAAAATCACATCTCCTCCAAATGTGTTGGAAGATGGTTTCAGCTTCTGCCCCAACACATTTTGTTTCTTGTAGCATTAGGATATATGGATTTTCTGCTTTGATGCAGTCTCGGAGGATATTTTGTTTGGATCGACCATTGAGTCCTATAATGTTCCAGGTGATGATATTCATCATAATGAGGGGGGTGTTGGGTGGAGGTATCCCTCCGAGATCTTTTGAATCTTCCCTAATTTGAGCATAAGATTGCCCGCCTCCTTGATGAGTTGATGTGCAGATTTTTGTTCCCTTCTTTTGTTATCTCTTGGTATCCTCTTTGAGTCTGACCTTGGATCTGTGACTATACCTAGGTGTGTTGTGGATCCTGCGGAGGAGTCAAAAAAAACCTTGTGTACCTTTTGGAGTTGCTCTTTAGGAAGGGCATGCAGATCCTTTTTATTAATAGCTTCCTCAAGTTTTTCTAGGTCAATGCCTGTGAGATATCGATCGTCCAGTTGCATTAAGGTGTCTCCATCTATGCCTCCCCTCTCTTCTAGGTTGATTTCATGATTTGGGTTGGAGGAGGAAGGGGTTTAGTTCTTTCCTTTACCCTATTGTTGCGCTTTGTGTGGATCTTGGATTTCTTTGTCTTCCGGTAGCTAAGTCAAAATCTCATAGGAGTTTTTGGTCGAGATCTTGGGTTTGGGGTTTGGATTATGCTTTCTTGGAGGTTTTTTTTTATTTCCTGTGACAGTGTTGAAGCCATCTTTCTATGTGATATCACCGACTTTGGTAACTTGGGTATTCATAGGGTAGTCTCTGAAGAGGTGGTCATGTTCATAGCATTTCCTACAGTGGAAAGGGATATGTTCGTATTCCAATGTTTGTTGCCAGCCCTCATCCTGATATTCCAAAGTTATTGATCCTGATAGAGCCTTAGAGATATTCATGTATACATAGATTTGGGCATACGAAGTGTATTTCCTTTGCTTTGTTGCTTCTGATGTTTTGACGTAGTGACCCACTGTGTTCCCTATTCCCATAAGAATTTCCTCCAGCCAGAACTCTTGCGGAAAGGAGTATAATCGGATCCAGACTGGAGCCATTGTGAATTCCTTCTTGTCTGGGCTGAATCGCTCCGTCTAGAAGTGCAAGAATAACCCTGTCGAGTTGTATAAGTATGGCTCACTCTCAAAGATTCGATCCCTATTTTCTGGGTTGTACAAAATGATTGTGAAAAAACCCTTAGAACTGAGTTGAACCCTGTAGTCTCCTTTAGTGTTCCACCAATGTTTTATCCATCGATTTAGGTCATGTTCAGAAAACCACAGTCCCATAAACTTACCGATGAGGCATGCTCTCTCATGAACTACGTGTGTTCACCCACTCTTGTTGAACTTATGAGATGTCTCGGTGGTTTGTCCATTTGTGGGATGCATTTGCCAGGCTCCCACCCGCGAGGTGATTTTGGATGGGACGTGTTGGCTTCCACATCCATTTCCTTCCTGAATCCTTTTTCTCTGGAAAGGAGAGGATCGCGTAGCTGTAGTGGGAGCTCGAATGATGGGCATTTTTCTCTTGTTCCCGATCTATTGTTGGTTGTAACATTGTTGTACAAGGGGGGTTTCCCCCCCTCTTCTGGATTCATTCTGACGGATCAGACCTAGGGACAGTCTGTACCAGACCGTAGCAGGTGTTTTATTGCACGATGGCTCATTCGTTCATGTAGTGAGGTGTGTTGAGAGGTTGTTTCATAGCGCTAGGATTTCGTCCCCCATCCATCCACCCAAAAAAAACTTAAATGTAATGTTAGTAATCTCCTTGGTAACATTTAAAGTTTCAACAAAATTTTCAAAAGGAGAAAAACTCTTCAAGGTAATCACTACCAAATATTGGACTTCTAGAAACTTATCATTTGTTATGTACAACTTTATTAACATCATAACCTATCTATTCTTCGAGTGAAATACTTATTTCCCATTCTCATCATCATAGTTTCTCCTATTGTTTCCTGTGACCAATCCTAACAATCCATTGCATTGGAATATGGTAATCATACATTGCTTCTAGACATTGAAATTGTGACCATTGGACTTCTTACTAGGGTTCAACAATATATACAAGAAATGCACTAGTTTTTCTCAACAAATCAATGCCAAGCACCAATGGAATAATTCAACTAATCCCAAGAAATCAAAATTCACCTCCAAAAGTTAGTTGTGTAGACACATTTCTATACCACCCGGCACTATACCTAATGATGCCACATTGGAATCAATCCAACACCACCATTATCTTGTTGGTTTCTAGTAGAATTTTTTTGCTTATTTAATTGACTCTAGAAAACAATGTTTTGTGTAAAAAGTTCAATTAAAAACTCTGCTGAAATTCTAAATTAGAAACTTGGTGTCTTGAACTTCAGAAATTTTACCTCTTTCCTAGATTTTCCCAGATATAGTCCTTGAGAATTTACATCCTTAGGGATGATATGAAATATAATAAAACAATAAAAACAATAGATGATATTTAACTTATTAACAACCCTAATCCACTAGGAAATTCAAGAGAAAAGATATCAAGCTTATGCCACAAGTTTCAACATTCTAGGGCAATATTATCATGCATAAACTATATCTGAAAGTCACTTTCCGTCATTGATGGTGTTATAGGACGTATAAGAAAAAATTTATTTTTCATATCTATCTTCACTTAAGGAGGGAAGTTCAGGTAGAAGAGAGGAAAGTAAGACATCTAGTAGGTCTAACAGGTGGAGATCAACTAGAGGTGAGAAAATAAGAAGAAAATTCCATAAATGCATGGAATTTTTTATTGCGAAAAGGGGATCATGTTCTTATGATCATGAGAGAATAGACGACATTGAGGTTCCCTTGAGGTACAAACATATATTGAAACTATGGGTACCCAAGGATCTTCCTAAAATAAACACTGATTTTTTTGTAAACGAAAGGATATACCAGATTGTTCCATCGTTATTACATGGTTTGGGGATATCTTCCATGGATGGAATAAAAGTTTGTTACGATGGATAGTACATCAAACCCTTTTATATCTACATATATTGGATATGAATAGTCCAATATACAAAAAGTATGTGAAGATATGGCTTGGCTGCAAATTATATACAACTAAAAGACAATGATCAAAATAAAGGAGTAACTATCTATATTGATGGAAGGAAAAATGAAGTGGGGAATATTGTAGGGCTTATAAACAATTCACAACCCACGACCACAAATAAGCGACCCAATTTCATATTTGAGGGGCATGAAGGAAACCGTGTATTTGTATGTGCAATAAAATTAATAGCTGCAGGGGAAGAGTTATTGATTGATTACAATTTGAATCGAATAGATATAGACGTTGTTATTATGGGGGAGGTATGTATACTAATTTACCCAACCTGTAAGAAATGACTCTTATATTTTGTGATTTTCATTATGTTCTTTACGGTTTTAATCCATTTGGAGAGCTTCGTTATGTTTACTCATTGTGGCCTATTTTTTTTTATCAACAATAGCATTCCTCCTTGGTTGTCAATAAAGAGGGAGGATTTATCATACATTTGAATTTATTTCTCATGATAATGATCACGGTTCTAATTTTACTGTAATGTGGCAGGCTGATCGTGGTAAATCAAAAGCATCCTCAGAACAGGTAAACAAACAACAATTTTTGAATTACATTTAATGTGCATCTTATTTCTGTGGAAATCAATTATTTTATTTGTTTACATAACTGAATTATCGTTTATTTTGTTGAATATGTAGTCGGTGGGCCATGATGTTGATGATGATTCACTCGGTGAAAGGGATTTGTATGAATCCCTCGACCCTATGGTTTTAATTAAAAAAAATATCAATAAATAAAACAAGGAACTATCTCACTTGTTAGATATTCTAGATCAAACTCCTGATGTCAGAGAAAGGATCAGAGAAGTTATGACAAGGCGTAAAAAATATAAGGTAATAACCATAATTTCAAGTGGTTTTATTTTTATGTCATAAGATCAATTATGAAAGATTGATTTTTAACTTTTACATTATCTAAACGAAAAAGTTCTTTCTTTCTTATATAGATATGTTTGGATCTTGTTGACCCTGACATGCATGGTGTCGATAGTAGTGGCATTGCACAGATGCCACAGGGTCCCGATGCAAACCCTCATAAACCTTCCAGGATGAAACTATTCATATATCCACCTTCCACACGATTAGGTGGGAGCCACAACATGCACATAGAGGAAGCGACCACATAGGTAGGCTTTGGAGGTGGTGACGGAGATGAGGATGATGATTTGACCAACTATATGGTTTCATTTCCTAAAGAAAGATGTGTGACCAGCACGGGGACCCTTAAGGGAACATTTATGGTCAACGAGGAAGGGATTCCATTAAATCAAGTTAAATTCCATGGTAATTTTTAAAATTTTAATTGTTTCATGTTCTCTATGTAGACAAATATAAATCATCTAAATTATTATTTTTAAATTAATAATCATATAATATTTTTGTGTGTAGGGAACAACAATTTTTATAGGTCCTTGTAGAATAAGGAGTTGTTGATTTTTTGGCCCACCATATGGGAGAGGTGGAATTCACAGAATTCCAACCTCAAAAAATAATTGATGGATTATCTTGAAAGCCTTTTTGGTGTAGACACATTTAATAAGACCTTGGCCACCACCGTAGCTAGAAAATATTTAAAATATATGTGAGAAACATATAGGAATAACTTGAAACAAAATGATAGGTATGAGTGTCCTATGATGATTCCAGAGAGGGAGTGGAAGGCCCTCATTGAGGACGCAAAAGAGAAGAAATTGAAAGATGAAGGAAAAACACCCTTTAGTCCCAGAAGGTAAATTACAATTTCAATTCAATACCTTCAATTTATTTTAGATGTAAATAAAAGTGTGGTATATATTAACATAATTGAAAATTTTAATGATAGGTTTACTCACACGTCAAAGGAAACAAAATCAAGGCTTGTCAAATGTGGCCAGCACAGGCTAGGTCAGGGCAGCTACTTGAAGTTGCAGTCATGATTTGTAAGTACCCAAATATCTTATTTGTATCTCTTTCAAAATTTTACGTAATTGCGGCGAATAACATTAAAAATATATAATCTTATCCAATGCAGGGTGACGAGTTTAGTACTGAAACCACGGAGGAAGACCTCCAACTTGGTTACAAGTATGATTATAAAGTTGTAGTTGAACACCGGAAAATCTTGGGGTAGTTACCAAGAACCACGTTGCAAGATAAGGTAAACAAAATTCAATCCAAATTAACCTTTATTTTTAATATAATACATTCATGTTTGATATCATCGATAAATTTAATGTGTTACAACTTTTTTTTAATGAGGGGAGAAACATTATCAACCAACACACTAGTATTGGAGAGCAATGCGTTGATAGTGGTTTTCAACAAAAACATGGTTCTCTCGTGCAGTCCCATTCCACAGGGGTGCAGCCCCACGATGGTGCTATGACCAAGGCACGTGATGGTGATATGGTTGTATTTTAATAATATACTTAATAATTTTGTAGTTATACATTTTGTACTTCTATTTTTTTTTACTTATACATTTATGATTGTCCTTATAAAGTTTGTGGTCTCAATGGTAGAGAATGTTGTACTTGAGAGTTGTACATTTGAAGAGGAGCATGAGGGGGGGAAACCATTCCAATGGTGCTGACTAGTGCACTAGGTAAATAATGAAATTGCAGGTGTCTTTTTTAATATTACTGGACTAGTTCAATGATATTTAAAAATTGTCCATCTAAATTTTATATTTTTTTCTTTTGTAGGTGATGCCTCATCACAACTGCCTCCATTACTATGTGATTACCCCGCGACTAGGCATGCTCTGCGTGAGAGGACGCAATCACAATCATATTTTGAAGAGGAACTAGAGAACGAAGACATAGATATTGATGAAATTCTTAGGAATTTTAGACCTAAGAAGAAGAGGCCGGCTAAAACTAAATGATGATGTACAATATTTTAATAACTATTTATAAAATCTGTTTACTATGAAATATTTTTTTATACTTGTTGGGGCGCCAAAATATCATTCTTTTACCAACCTTTTACTTCACTTTTCACCATATTCCGCTTTCCCGCAGCCTTACATTAAGACCATCTTCATGATTATAGATGATTTTAGACCTATTATTTTCCAAAGAATTCATTTTAGTATTTTGAGTGAGTTTATGATTAAATATTGGAAAAATAACATGTGTTCACTTATATATCAAAGTGGGATGAGTTCTATGATGTTTACATGTGCATTTTAATACTCCAACCAAGTCATATGATGGAATAGAAAAAAGCCTATTTTCACATCAATTTCCATTCTCTAGTTTTAGATGTAAAGTGCTTTAGTGTAGTGTATGATTTTATGGAATAGTTGTTACTTTGATCTTAGGATAATTGATCTCACTCCAAATGGATCAAGGATGTTTACATGTTCATTTTAATATTCCAACCAAGTCATATGATGGAATAGAATAAAGCCTATTTTCACATCAATTTCCATTCTCTAGTTTTAGATGTAAAGTGCTTTAGTGTAGTGTATGATTTTATGGAATAGTTGTTACTTTGATCTTAGGATAATTGAGCTCACTCCAAATGGATCAAGGAAACATTTTATTTCATTGTAAACAATTATGAATATTGGTATGTCTATATATTTTTTTTGGTTGTAAATATTTCAATAGATTTATATGTTGGGTACTGGGGAATTGAGAGTGATGTGAGTGGGTCAGAGGGGCCATAAGATCTTTCGCCTTCATGTGGTTGGCCATGTTCATTAGATAATAATTTATTGGAGTCATTTAATCTTTAAGCAAACCTCCCTCGATCCACCAGAACAACAACAAAGTCAATGTTGACTTTGTTGCTGCTACTTCAAATCAAGGGAGGTAGTTTGATCAAATATTAGACACGTGGCTCCAATAAATTATTCTCGAATCCAAGAGGAGTTCATTCAGGTATGTTCTGACACTCTCATAAAAATGCATCTTAGAGTAAATAATGCGCTACAAATATGACTTGTATTGATTTTGTAGATATTTATGGAGGTTGAATGATTTTGGTAGGTACTTTAAGATCTTTCTTCATCGAGTGAGGGAAGCTCAAGACAAACAGAGGGTCATACAACTAAAGAGAAATATATGGGGGCAACCATTCCAACTGTTCCAATCAGTTCATCATATCAAGTGTGATTTCTCCTTTCAACATAGTTTATACAACCATCAATTTTGGTTATGTTTAATGTTTATGAATTGTTATGTGATTATTTATTAATGTAGGGTTTTCTATGTGATAATTTATTCATATATATCATCTTCTTATTACTTGTTATGTTCTCTCCTTGCATCCAGTAATGGTAGATATGAGTCCATTTATATTGAGTGAAAGAAACCTTAGCTTCCTGTAGGGATTGATGAAGCATTAGTTCATGCATCTACTACTAGGGAATACATTGGAATGGCTATTACTCTCACCACTAATCTCAATAGAATGCAAAGGCTTCATGAAGATTGTAAATACATTGTGATAATAAAAAAAATTACTTTGCAGCAAGATGTTGAAGAATCAACATTCAATATTGAACATATTTCCTTGAAGAATACTTCATATCATGTAAATATTTTTAGAAATCGACATTGAAGGTTGATAGGATTAATGGTATAAGTATGATTTGATTTAGTGTGTATATTTTGAAGGACTCTTTGAGGAAGAGAAATAAAGACAACTTTTTATGTGAGAATCATCACAAGAGTTTAATTTGTTTTTTGGTTTACTTTAAGTTTCAAAATTTTGGATTCACAAGATCATTGTCATTAGTTCTCACCCACTCGCACTTCTTAAATCCCTCACATTTTGTTGTAGTTTCACTTTCAAAATAAAGTTTTTTTCTTCACCTTCATTATGCAGGAACATTTTCTAGAAATACATGCTAAGAAACTTGCCTTTTTTTCATTTCAAACTTGTATATGCATTTTGGTTAACAGATCAACAAGAAACAATACGATTATTTAAATTGTTCACTCTCTTGTCATGTAAAAATATTGTCCCTTCACTTCCAACAATCCTGTAAGAACATTTTGGAATCATTTAGTAGTGCACCATTAGCATCGGTAGCCTTTTTGCAGACTTAGTAAAAGAAATATGGACAACAGATCTGATCACCCTTACAACATGTTGAAATATGATATTTTCTATGAGACTTGGGTGGATGAAAAGAAGGAATGCCCTAACACTTGTGGGTTCATTTGGAATTGGGATCGAACCTACATTGTTGATCTTTCACTTTTGTTGAGCACCCTCCCCCCTTTGTATACATGCTTTATATAAATATATACATTTCAACAAGTATGATAAAGAATCATGTTTGGAGCTTGGTGTATGGACTCCCTCACTTACATTGCCACTTTTGGCACATGGAGATATTATTGACATGTTTGACTTATACGTCTAATTGGAGCTAACTCTATGCTTAGACCTCATTTCAAGGACCTTTCTGTACCTACAATAGAAAATATACCTACCGTATGAGCCCAAAATATAGGAAAGAATGATATTGATTCTTTTGAGGTGTTTTCACATGAGAAAAGGTGAAAATATGATACACTAATCAATCAAACAATAAATGTAGGAAACACTCTTGACAACCTGTAACAATGAGCAACGTCTAGCAGTAGAAGGACAATGTACTTCCCTGAAGAGTGTAATAAAGAACATGTCTCCGATTATGAAAAAAATTATGTCTTGGAACGAGAGTTTTACTTGATCTAAATATTGAGGGGAAAGGGTTGTTTCGGCATCATGTTAACATTAACATCGACAGTCACAGTCCAAGGTACATTCTTGTAGCAACAAATTGAGTAGTAAGAAGTTTCAAGATAAAAACATTTAGTCAATGCTTCATTAGTGAACCTTTTTGTGGTATGAATCAAGGAAACTCCTTGTCAGTGTTAAACGATTATGAAAATAGGAAATTTTGAACATAAATGAGAGAGATATTGCATCATTATTCATTGGTCCATGTGATTAATATATCCCTGATTGAGAGATAATTATGGATCAACATGTTTATGACTGTTTCACCTAGAGGTCCTCTATCTCTTAATTATGGCATACATTCCAATCAGCGTGATTATGGAAAGCAATTATATCTCACATCCTATCAAGTGTTAAGAATATTATGCCCCATTTTTAAACACTAGCAGGACTTTTCTATTGACTGTTAAGAAAATATCTTTGAGAGTAACATTTTTGAGGATGTACCTAAACATTTCCAAGAGGAATGTCAAGAGATCTAAATACCTTCTGATTTTACAACTGAGGATACACGAGATATTATATGTGATGATGTATCCTTGTCTTTACCTCATGATTACAAATCCGAAGAGGAATTAGATGAAGAACATGAAGAATATTATGTCTATCAGTGTTTAGAAAGTGATGATTGTATTGAGATATTGGTTCAAGTTAATCTTCAAAACCAACAAAGTTGTGAGACTTAACCCAGAACAAAGAATAGGTAGTCCTTTGTAGATTCCCATGGTTCAAGATTACAGTTGGAAAACTATTTATACCATAACACTGATAATAAGCATAATGATTGTGAGTAGATTTTTGTTTTGGTAAAAATATAATAATGATCATTGGATACCAATAGAATGTTGAAGAAGAAACACTAGTTGAAATCTCAGAAGGGGAGATGGAAATAAAATCATTTTCTAGCAATAAATAAAAAGAAGAAAATGTTGTTGAAATTGACTCAAACCCTAATAGTTCTTGTTTCCCTGTCATCTATAGTGACATTGAAATACAAAAATAAGAAAGGAGAAAAGTTGTGATTATTAAAAAAATGGATGAAGTAATACATTCTCCTCACGGGCTTGCATTCATCATGGACAAATTTTCAATTTTTAAAAAGAAAGAAAACTCTGGATATAATGACTTATACATTAAAACATATTGTGTTGCTGGAAAAAGAGTGATGAGAAAGAGAAAAAACAAATCTTGCAATACCATACCTTGACTAATATTATTGAAATGGATCAAATAAATATAATGGGGATCAATATAATATCATGGTCTAGGTGTTTTCATCAACATAGGTAAAGCACATAGAGATGTTATTATTTTGAGATTTGGATGGACCAGGTTATCAGAAATGCATCATTGTGCCACTAGAAGGATATATACCCATCTCTCAAAAGTGTATTGAATGGCATACTAGATTCTCATTGGTAGTTGTTCAACATTTCTTTATTCTGGTAAAGAATGAAGCACCATGGTAAATCTCATGGACTCTATAAGATATTTTCTTGTCTTCATTGGCTTTATGACTTCTTTAGTCTATTTTGTTTTAATGAGTATAGGTAGGATAACTAAAACTTTTAAATAATAATCTCACTCTTGAGAAAATTAGTGTTTACAACAATTTTTTATTGTTTTTGAAGCAATGAAACATGAGAGATTGGTTTCACAATTAAAATGACTCCATGCTTGAGCAGAAAAGGCACAACTCTATGGTTCTTGATGCTTTTCAGGAAATCATCATCCCTAGGTAGGAGCTAGATGTTGTAACTCCAAATGTTCACCTTCGGTATTGGGCCTTTGATAATATTTTTGTATCAACTTCATCTGACATATGCCAATTTTTTTATTGATTTCCAAAGTTATTCAGATAATGTATTCATGTACTACAGTTTATCTTCATCATTCAAAATGGAACTGATTAGAGGATGGTCATAGGGGTTCAATATTCCAATGCAAACACAAACTTAAAATATTTAAAATGAGAGGAGTTTAGAGCAAGGTCATTTCAAATAGAACTTATTTGGGTTACTCAATCAATTCTGTGATTTTTCCTCCAAAATAATGTAAGTCATTAATGGGGATTTGGCCATAAGGCCATGTGGATCATTAGAATTCATTTTGGAGGAAAATGAAGTGTTAAAATTCCTACACTTGTGTTTCCTGAAATGCGAGGCAATCATCAATAAAGGGGCCACATGGATACATCGAGAACACAACACATAACATTTTTTCAGTGCTTGCATATCCATTTGCTTGGTCATAGTAGTGGTGTTGCATAAACGAGGCTCATCAATTTTGTGAAAAAAAAAAATTTAAACACCTACAAGTCTTCAATCTTCCGACATACCTAGCGTCATTGATAAATAATACACGTTGGATGAACGATGTTACCTTTCGTTAGTCTCTGACATTCCTAACATCGTTGTCATGGAGTCAACGTCGTTGATGTAGCATCTGTTGGCGACGAAATTCACTCCTTGATTGCAGCAGGAGAAGAGCCTGATGCCTATCAGTTTATGTCATGATTATGTATGAAAGGGGTGATCGATTGGAAGTAAACTCGGACGATACTGTTTCAACTCCGAAACTAGGCCAGGCATGCATGGGAGAGTGAGGTCTTAGACATACTCCAGACAGTGAGTTGTAGTAAGGGTGAGTAGGGGGAAGACTTGTATCAGAGAAATGAAAAGGTCTATTGTCAACATCAGGTTTCTAGCAGACTGTAGGAGAATGCATTTGAACGCGTGATCTTCTTACATTCAAACGCAGGAAACCAGGGAATACAATAGCGCCACAATAAATCCTTTATCATAACACAACTGAAATAATTCATGTGAATCAGTCAATCATGAACCCCCTCAGTATGAGATGAAAACTATATGGAATAAGGAAACTGTCTTTCATAAATAAGAAATCTTACATACAGATGCATAACCAGCAAACTAGAGTGTCTGTTAAAACATTACAATCGAGAGCTTCGCTCTACCATCAATGCTTACAAAAATGGAGAAAACACCTAAATATACTCAAAAACAACCACAGTAGCAAAAACAAGACGCTGCATTAAAAACATTATGTCTGCATGTCTTCTGACAGTCTGCGCATGCAGACTCCGACCGATCATGCACCCAGGACTTGGTGTCCCCTCGGCCAAATTCGGATGGCTATTCTTTGTCAGACGCCACCTTAGCTGTGCATGGCTCCTGCAAGGGAAGTAGCTGAGCCATTAAGAGCCACGTTAGCGTGTGCAGACCTCCTCTGGCTAATCGAGGACTGGGCATGGCCTCTTTGAAAAAAATGGTGCGTAGTACCCTCTCGAGCAGACCGCTGGCCAGGCTCTCCATATCTTGCACTTAATGCATGAAGAGAGGTTTCAACCACTCTTCCTTAACTTCATTTACTTTAAGAGAAAACCAGGCTTGAGGTTGGATCAAATGGCACCCGGAGAACGCGATGAACCTTTCAGCGAATGGACCCGATGCCTTTGGCCCCCTTTGCGTAGCTCTTTTATTTCCCAAGTGACCATGGGTTGTGACCTTGCGTTTACTCTCAAAGGAGATTTCGGCATTCGTGAATAGGAAGGGGCTGACCCTTGCTTCTTGAAATCGCGATGGGCTGACCCGAAAAGCCGACGTGACCAGATCACATGCTACGTGCCCTCTGGGTGGGTGGCTGAGATTCTTCCCTGCATACAATATGGGAGCGATGTGTTTGCGCTAATTTTGGCGTAACTCCGCTAACCACGATTTCCCACCAACCATTGATCTGCTCCTTTGGATGAATCCTGACCGTTGAGATCAGACTGATCGCTCGTTTGATTTTTAGCCTGAAATGGGGCTTTACATGCTACGCTTGGGCATTCTTCATGCAACCTGCAGACCTGGATGCTCTCAAGCCCAAGACAAGAATTTTCGCTAACATTAGGCTCCATGGGGGATAGAGTCATCCATGTGATGCTCTAAGAACTCATTCCGTAGCTTCAGTGCCTTGCTGTTGGGCTATGGAGTTAGGCTCAAAACATCCCGCTGCTAAAAATACAAGCCGAAAAATAAAAGTAACAAAATAAAAATACATGCTCAAAGGATATTATTTATATACAATCCTAAACTAATAAAACACTTTACATAGGGCTAGGTGAAATCAAACTTCCACCATAGCCAATCAAGTAACTTCCTAAAGGGAATCTCTTTCCTTCTGTCAGTGACCACAAATAGTTGATGTAACCGTGACCGCAGAACGGTTACACTCTTCAACTTCTCCTTACAAGTTGAAGCTGAGATGGGATATGGCGGCTCCAAAGCATAAGGGAAATTCCACTCCATATATTTGCTGACAGGGCCATCGAATGAGTGGCCAATTCTAGGAAATTGGTGACAGACGACCTCTTCTTCTACACAATTGTTCATCTTTGACCAGAGATATCTCATTAAGCATAGGTGGGTGGTCATGAAGCAAGCTCTCAACGATGTCGGTGGTGGCTTCTCCCTTTGTGGCTTTGGACGAGAGCATTTGCTCCTCTGGTTCTTTTCCTCTTCTTGGCTCTCCCCGGGTCAAATTCGTATTCATCATAAACAACACCCCCGGGTAAATTCTGCTCTTCCTTGTACCGCTCAGTGTCTCTTGAAAGACTAAGATGGCTAATTTCCTCGTGATAATTTTCCTTAGTGAGCAAAGGACAAGGTTATGCGACCTGCTCTTGGAAACCCAACATATCAACTTAGACTACGATTAAATGCTTGTCATAAGTAAGTGCAGGGCGCTTTCCCGATAAGCAAAGGTGATGTCAGGCTTTGCTGCTCTTCTTCCATATAATCATCGAAGTGGGGAGACAAAGCTTCTCCAACATGAAAAAATGGGCCCATCCCCCTCTCCTCCGTTTCAACCCCGAATGTAAACACATCATGGGAATCTCGTGAAGAAGAGACAATCCTCTTCCCAAAACTACCTCTTCAAAGTACATCAAATCATCGCCTTGGAAGAAGGAAATTCTCCGTTGTCTTCAGATTGCGACCTTGCATGTTGGGTAGTGAGATATTTCGCCTGTTCTATCAGTTCACTCATAGCATCTTCTTCCCCTAGTCTTATATCCTTACAGCCCTCATCATACATTATCATATCTGGGAGGATTTCTTATTCTTGGCTCTCCCATGGGTCCGATTCATAATGACAATAAACATGACCTGTGGGAAATATTTTTTCATAATCGCCCTCAGTAGAGATGCTAAGGGCATCTGCTTCAAAGGATGAGAAATCCTCAACATATTGTTCAACTTCCCACCTGTCAAGTTTGGCAGTGATAGATTTTATTAGTTCCATAACTCCTCCCGAAACATCTTCTTCCTCCCTAGGATCTTCATAATTATCCATTGTAGAGATACCAAAATCATCTTCTTCATAGGGTGGAAAATCCTCTACACATCACTCAGCTTCCCACCTATCAAGTATGGCAGTGATAGATTTTATCAGGTTCCCCATAACTTCTGCCGAGAAACATAACTAACTTCCTCCACAGGATCTTCATAATTATCCATTATAGAGATACCAAAATCGTCTTCTTCATAGGGTGGAAAATCCTCAGCACATTGTTCAGATTCCCACCTTTCAAGTCTAGAAGTGATAGATTTCTGGGCTCCTGTAGCGGTAGATGGGAGGAAGGCGTCATTATGAATCTAGGTCATGAGGATCATCCTCATAGCCTACATAAGAGGCAACTCTATCTTGTCTACATTTGTTGTAGTATCCCTCACAACAACTATGAAGAATCAACTCAGAGGGATAAAGCTCGTGACAATAGGCGATGAAAGAGCATGGAATTCCTTGAGTGAAGAAATGCTAGCGGGGGGTAAGGAATGATACCATTACTTGCATCCCCTGCTAGTGAGAACATGAACATATTTAGTAATACATCCTCATTATGTATCTCCCACTCATGCATGATTTCATGAAACTCATTGAGGTGATGAGCAAGGTTATCCCCTTCACATTTTCCAAATATGGGCAATTAATCATACATTTCATTTGGATTAGGAACAACATTAGGAAAACCGAGGGAATAGTAGAAAAATCAAAGGAGCAAACACGCAAGCAAGGATTTTCTCCATTTAACCAGTGGAGTGTAATCGATCCTTGAATCATGTAATTAAGCCAAGTGAAAGATCTGCTGACTTCAGATGTGTATGGTCCTTGTTCACCATCAAAAACCAAAAATTAACGTTGTCATTACCCCAGAAAACTTCTCAGGCAGAGAAAGCAGTTGTTGAAACCTTCTCGAGAAATCTCATCTGGGTCAGCTTTCAAGCGTGCCAAAGTAGCTGCAACTGAAACACTAATGTGGAAACCTTGGATTCACCACAATGGAGTCACCACGTGCACAGTAGAAATCTTGAAGGGCTTTGATTTCTGATGCACGCCAGTCGAGGCTCAATGTGGATTCAATCAGGAAAATTTTCAACCGTCCCTCGGCTTAGCGGCACCATAAATGTTGGTAATGAGGAAGTCACTCCCCTAGATGCAGCGAGGAGAAGAGCGATGCCCATCGGTTTATGTCACAATTATGTATGAAAGGGGTGATTGATTGGGAAGTAAACTTCGGACGATATTGTTTCAACTCGGAAACTAGGCGGGAGCATGCATGGGAAGTGAGGTCTTAGACATACTCTAGACAATGGAAGGAAGGTTGTAGTAAGGGTGAGTAGGGTGGAAGACTTGTATCAGAGAAATACAAAGGTTTGTTGTCAACATCGGGTTTCATGGAGACTTTAGAATGCATTTGGAAGCAGTGATCTTCTTACATTCAAACGCAGAAAACGAGGGAATATAATAGCGCCACAATAAATCCTTTATCATAACACAACTACAATAAATTCGTAAATCAGCCAATCATGAACTCCCTCGGTATGAGGTGAAAACTAGATGGAATAAGGAAACTATCTTTCATAAATAAGAAATCTTACATCACGGATGCATAACCAACAAACTAGAATTAATGCATTTAAAAACATTACAATGGGCTGCTCTACCATCGATACTTTTAAAAATGGCAAAAGTGCCTACATATACTCAAAAACAACCACTGACAGCAAAAACAAGGCGTTGCATTAAAAACATTGCATATGCATGCCTTCTGACAGTCTGCGCATGAAACTCCGACCAATCGTGCACCGAGGACTTGGTGTCCCCTCGACCAAATTGAGGGCTGGATATTCTTTGTCGGACACCACCTTATTTGCGCGCCAAGCTCCTGCAAAGTAGGCGAGCCATTAAAGAACCGCGTTAGCGATATGCCGGACCTCCTCTAGCTAATCAAAGAATTTGGGCATGGCCTCTTTGGAAAAATGGTAAACATGACCCTCTCGAGTAGGCTAGCGGCTGGGAAGCTCTCATATCTTACTGCCAATGCATGAAGAGAGGTTTCAACCACTCTTCTTACCTTCATTTACTTCAAGCCCGAAAACCCGGCTTGAGGTCGGATCAAATGCTTTTGGAGGAAGCCTTGATGAACCTTTGTGAATGGACCCGAGCGTATGCTGGCCTCCTTTGCGCATCTCTTTTATTTCCTAGGTGACTACGGGTTGTGACCTTGTGTTTACTCTCAAAAGAGATTTCGTATTAGCGAATGGGAAGGGGCTGACCCTTGCTTCTTGAAATCATGATGGATGAAATGGTGAGGAGCCTAATCGGCGTGTCCAGTTAATAATACGTGGATGGGCGGCCGAGATCGCTGTATCTGCGAGGCCCAACTTTGCCTTGACTCTTCGGGGTTCGGGGGTTTTGAGATGCGAGAATGATATGGAACTTTCCCACTTTGGGCTTCATGACTATCCGAGAAAATCCGGCGTGACGGATCCGCATGCTGCGTGCCCTCACGGGTGGGCGGTGAGATTCTTCCGCGCGCATACAATATGGAAACATTGATGTGTTTTGCGCTAATTTGGCGTAACTCATATATAATTCCTTAACCGTTGATCTGCTCCTTTGGATGAATTCGGAGATCGGACTACTTTCGCTCACTTGATTTTAGCCTAAAATGGGGCTTCACATGCTACGCTTGGGCGTTCTTCGTACAGCTGGAGACACACGGATGCTCGAGCAGATAAGAATTATTTGCTAACGGCATCCATGTGGAAGACCGATACCATATTTTATCGGTTGTATGGCGTCCCTAGCATGTCGTTTTCATGGAGTCAACATGTGAGTGAAACATCCACGATATGGCGTATATGTGGAAGATAGCATTACGCCGTCGGGCATCTAACATTCTAAGCGTTATTTGTCCTTAAAACCAGCATCACAAGTGAAATGTTGTTGATATAGCCTAGAAATTGGAATACCAATGTTATCTTCCCTCAGTCGTCTGATGTGCCCAGCATCATTGTCATGGAATCAACCACGTAGGTGAGACATCACTGATATAGCATACACATCAGATGACCGGCCATTCTGTAAGTGTCTGCGGGTGTGATGTCTACCGGTGTTGTTGTAGCGGCGTCCATAGTGGGCTTGGTGATTGAATTCCAAGATTGGCAATGGCCTTTTGTATGAATTGGTGAGACCATCTTGTGTCATCGGAGAATGACATCATGTGTAGCAACATTTAGAAGTGCGATTTTTGATCTCGAAAATATAAAGTGGTAATTGTGTCAAATGTGCCGTCAAAATTTTACCCAAATGTACTAGTCCTTCCCTATGTTAAGCATGGGGACATGGTGTTAGAACTAGGATTTCAATGTGCTTTTGAATTTCATAGAGTAGAATGTTTCAATATGTCGTACTGAGAATAAACTATATGCAATGTGAAAATATTGTGCCAAGGAGGCTAACAGGATAAACTTCCCATTGAATGAGAGGATAGTCTACCTAACCTAGGCCATTGGGGCCTAGGAATAGAGTGGATAGTGATAAACTATGAAATTGGCTAGAGGGGCCATCATGCCCCAGGTAGTGGGAAAATGATCGGAGTTAACCTCATAACAACTATAAACAACTCAACTAAGAACCATGCAACTATGGTTTGTGTGCATTCCTTTTATCTCTATAGAAGCATGGAAATCATAACAAATCTACCAGTTCACTAACAAGATCAAGAATGACCAATTGGCTGCTTAGAAAATGGTAAACAAATGATAATGAATGGATATGCATGTGATTTATTACAAGTATTTTCACATCACTAGTGTCAAAGTGTGTGTTGCAAAATGGTTAGTGCAAGTGAAGTACAAAATAGTCGTCTCGCGCTGAATATTGGCATTACATAGTACAAAACTGGCATGAGTGCCATGAAAACATGGGAATTGTGCACATGATACCAAATACTCTCGGAGTTCAATAGGCTAACACTATTATTTGGCTCATCCTCAAGTCAAGAAGCTTCGTGCAATTATTGGGGTGATGGAGGCGACGAATGGCACCTTTTGCTTGAGCTCGATGATGAAGTTTTGGAAATATGAGTCAAACTAGTAAAAAATATTCAATAATTCCTTCATGTCATGGAAATATTTTTAGACCTGTGTCAGTGTGGTTGACCCAGATGTAGGTTTGATTTTTGTTCCTAGTGCAATCACTAGGGTTTCCTTGTCCTACACATCTTCCAATGCGTAGTGGTGCCCCTGGGCTTGGTCTTTTACTTCCAACAAAATGGTGGATAGTGTTGGTTTCTTGATGAAGGTAGATATAATATGTCGATGAAGGTTTGATATATTTTTCATGGCCTCTTTAGCTACTTGTTGTTCTTGATATGTGCCTCACTTGCATGTATGCAGTGTTCGATGAAAATGATTTCAATGGAATTATGGAGGTGAGGCTAGAGATAGAAGTTGTATTCGACCACCCCTAAGAATCCTTCCATCAACACTTGTCCATGGTGCAATAAATTTTCTACAATCGCAATCATTTTTTGCAACTCCACCTACCCTAATGGTGGGGTTCTCTTTATTTTTTCTTGAAGCTCAACATTCTAGGCTTGTAGTTGCTAGACAACCTCCTACACCTTCATCAGTTTGTTCAACACAAGGAGGTAGGTAACTTCCATAGATGAACTAGGAATTCTCACATATACTTCATTTATGGAACAAAGTATTGAGGTGTGCACTACCACCTCTACCTCATGGATCTTTTGGGCTTCCTTGTCATAGTCATATCCTACACATGTATTTGTTGCATCTCTATATAGGATTGGCTTAGCACATGTTGTCTGTCTCCTAATTCATTCATTAACTCTACCTTGAAAACTTGTAGGTCCTACAAATGTACCCATGACATGTCAAACTCAACATAAGGCAATGGTTGAGGCTCGGCCCACAGTGGATGTGATCTTGAGACCCCCTTCTCTTCTCGAGGGGCTGAGGTCAGCCTACCGGTCTAGGATCATTCAAATACTTTAGCCGAATCATCTCTTCAGGCCTCTGCTAGAACCAAAATCTATTTACACAGGTCCCCTTTCTCCAAAGTGTAGGTTCTACTAAACCTGCGGCTCTTCCTCGACCCCTTTGAATAAATTGAACAATGGGCGATAGCTCCTTATGTTGGGCTCCTCTTTATTCATATGGCCTCGGGCTCTGACCCGGGGCTAACCTCCTTCATAACAGGGCTTCGACACTTTTGACCATAGTTGATTCCAAAGTCCCCGAACTCCGTACCGGTGAAATCACCTGGACCGGATCTATGACCTATGCTTCTTCTGATAGCCAATGGTTGTGATTCACTTTAGAAATTTGGGCTTCATCCAAATCCACATGCACACCACAAATCCTTTGAAATTAGTTCTAACGAAGTGAATCCTCATCCCTACATCATCCCCCTTACCAAATCAATGGTCCGCGCTCTCCTTCCAAGATCAGCGACCCATGATGATGGCTTTGGGCTCACGACATGGTAATTCTAAACAAAACCTTTGTGCAGATCCTCGAAGTGACAAACCTATAAGGTACATGATCTGTGACACTATCCACTTAGTTGGATGGATTGGATGTGGACTCCGATTAACTCCGGTCTTTGGGAGTTATTCCTCCACCAATTCCACTTTCGCCCGAGGAGTTCACGACCTCAGTGAGGGATTCTCTGACACCTATCCCTCCTTATCCAATGGCCCAAACAAATTATGGTGCTTTGTCCTTTGGGAGTTCTGCCTCCACCAACTCCAATTTCTCTCGAAAATTATGGTGCTTTGTCCTTTGGGAGTTCTGCCTCCACCAACTCCAATTTCTCTCGAAGTGGATTTTCTCTGGATTGGAAGATCTTTTGCCACACGTCCCTTTCCAATGGATGACTCAAGTGGATTTTGATGCTTCAGCCTTCGGATCTTTTCATGTCTCCACTCTATGTTTCCTCCGCAATGAATTTTCCCCGAAGTGCATCTCTATGCTCCACATGTCCCTCCGTTCATCAACAACTCTTGTTGACTTCAGCCTTCAAGAATTTTTCTCTTCAGGACTTCACCCCTCATTTTCTCCTGAAGTAATATATCACCGAAGTGAAAGATATGACACCACATGTCCACACAATTGATGGCTAGGATTTAGAGTCTTGCCTTTTGGATATTCAGATGACTTATGGTCAATGCTCCAATTTATCCTCGCTCTTTTCTCTGAATTTTGTGATCCGTTGACGCATGTCCTTCCCGGATCGATGGCCACAATGAATTTCACTACTTCACGCTTCAGGATTTTTTCCCCAACTCCACTTTTCGCCAAAGTGATTTCCTCTGAAGAACGTGGATCCCCGCCACGTGTTCTTTTGGATCCAACGGTCCATATATGTTTCGTAGCTTCAGGCTTCCAGAGTTTTTCACACTCCACTACCACTTTTCTCTAAAGTGCTTTTCTATGAAGTGTGTTGATGCCCGCCACGTATCCCCTCCAGATTCAATGGTATGGATTTTCTTTGGTCTCTTCGACGCTTTTGCTTCTACTCCACACAGATCTCCCAGAGCTCTTTCTCATAAACTCCTTGATCTTTCGCCACATGTCCCTTCGGACGATGGACGGTTCTAATTGGCTTCAAAACTTCGAGACTTCACAAGTCCACTCTCCTATGCACTTTCAAAAGGTTTAAGTCACATGCACTTTACCTAGATCCAATGCTTGTTGATCCTTCGTGCCAAGATCTGATGGATGGGATTTGTTCCTCTCCTCTATGCGCTCATCCTGTCTAGACATGGGATTTGACGACTCATATCTCTTTCTCTGTAGTTGATTTGATGACATTTGTTTCTCCTCCCTCCTGAGCTTCTTTGTTCTCCCAAATTGGAATATTTTTCATGTATCCAAAGGCTTCGGCCTTGGATCCTTCTCCTGCAAGCCCGATTATCTTAGGTCTCGACTTCTCTACTCCTCCTAATATTGTGTCAATGAAATTTAACTTCACCCTAGTGCACACTTGCGCTTTCATTGTCCAAACTTGCACTACCTTTCCCGAGCCTTGCAATTACTCAGATTATGTGGGACTTGGCCCCTCTGCTCCCTTCAAAGGAACTCTTGCGACCTCCTTGCACTTAACACTCATCCTCCTGATCTTATGAAGAGTTGAAACATTCCACTTATGGCACACTCCTTTCACCTGCCTGAATCTTCATAATTTCTCAACACTTGTCGAAGTGTTGGCCTGGTGCACTCCTTGCATAGGTCTTCCTCCTAAATCCTGAACTCTTTCAGGTTCACTCATGCACTCCTTGTGTTCACTCAATGCACACTCATAGAGATCTTTCCCCAGTGTGTTAAAAAACTATGGTTCCTTCAACTTCTCCAACACTTTAGAAGGTGTTTTTTATGTGCACTCTTTGCACCTGCTCAAAGCAATCCTTGCTGAGCCTTTCCTTCAGAGTGTTCAACAACTCTGTGGGTGTCTTCCTCTAAAACTATTCTTACAGAAATTGAAGTAGATTTCTCTTGTGCACTCATTGCACCCACTCAATGCCCACCTGACAGAGCTCTAAAAAGTATTCAGCAACTCTAGCTACACTTACTCCTACGCGGACTTTCCTCCTGTGTGTTCAGTAACCCTGAGGCTCCTCTCTGAGATTATGAGTGTTCTGGTGTGTCCAGCAAGCACGTTCTCCTCTGAAATCAATTTGAAATTCATATGTGCACTCCTTGCACTGGCTCACGGAGTTTTCAATTCTCTGTCGTTCACTTCTTCAACTTAGCTTAAAGAACCCAGAACAACTCAACAAATCTCAAACAGATAGAGAATTCTACCTTTACCCTGCAGATGGAAACTATCACAAGCATCCATAGTATATACACATAAACACACAGATAACATTCATGAATGCATAAACACATAGAATCATATCCAGGAAAAATTGTTGCATTTTTATTAATATGAATGTCTGTTTACAATGGGTGTAGGCTTGGACTTCAACTGAGTATTGGCTCTCTCCTCTCGGCTTACAATGTTTTTCTTATCGACTTTCAACAGCCTTTACTAGTAATACGTTACAATTATTTATACAAGAGGGGATTCATTGAGTCTTTCCCTCCAACTACACTAGTGGTGTCTAATCACCATCAAAATGACTATCTACTGAGGTAGATTACATTGAATGGGAAATCTAGTCCGAATTGGATCTAGATCAGCCTACAACTAGCCATTAAAGGTGACTCTGTCTACTTCCTGTACAAAGGCATCAACTTGGCTCTTCCAACCTTACAACACTTAATTTCTTTCCAATTACATTGAATTTTTAAAATTGAGGGGAAAATGAGAGGGTTGGCGCCTCTCCCCTTCTTGAATGTGCATGGATGTGCTAAATAGCTCGTGCGCTACTGAGGTGGAAAGGATGATACAGCATCATACTCTACTGTTGGGAAAATCATGAGCTCCTACTCATGCCTCCCTCTAATCCACTGTCAAAATCCCCCTAGATCCCAAACTCCTCTTTGGAGTTGTACTCATGCTCCTTTGCTTTGTTGTTGTTGCTTCTTCTCTACTATTGTTGTAGGCTTCCTTCTTCTCAGCCTCTCCTTGATGGAAGATTATTGTGATGATCTCAATATCATCTCTCTGATATTTGCAATCTCTCTATCCATATACTCTATTGGTTGGCTTCTCCTTTCATGCAGACTGGCATGATACATTTCCCCATGCTGACCAAAGGGCATATCATCCTAATCCCCCATGTTGTCTCCATATCCTATGCCACTGGCTTGCCACTCTACTGCAGATTCCAATTCTGTAAGATCCTTACTGAGCTGTTTCTCAGCTATCTCCTCTAATAGATTGAATTCTTTCATCTCTTCAACTGGTGCACTCCTAGCTTCCTCCAGCTGCTCCTCAAGATGCTATGATCCTTCTCTTTGCATGACTGCATCTTGGCAGTCTTTATCTGGTTATGGATTGTCCAATTATCCTCCAAAAACTTCAAATCCATCTCCCACTCAGTGAGAAACTCAATTGTGTGCTCCTCTTTTTCTGTGGGGCAGACTCTGATGTCTACTACTTCTCTTCCTTTTCTATGACAGTCATGCCTAGTTGTCTTTCTGCTACACCTGAAACTTGTGCACTGGCCTTTGCTGGGCTAATTGGCAGGAATATATTGATTCCCCCAATGATCAGAATGCTCCTTTGATCCACCTCTATCAACACTTTGTTAGCATAGAAATTTATAGTAGAAAATTTGGTCATTTCCCAGTGCCAGTGAATTAGGTGATTTCGCAGCGCTCTTTCTCTTGTGATTTGTAGTGTTCATAAATTGGTGATTTTTTAGCGCTTTTGTATTTCATAGCGCCAAGAGTTCCTTGGCCATTCATAAATGCCCAGTGGCCCAGATTGGTGCTAGATTACAATATTGGCATATGATGAAAATAAAGGCTTGATATCCTTCAAAATTTGTTGAATTCATGATGGGTGCTACCAATTTCACATGATTGTGTCACAGTGGCGCTACCAAATCCACATAGCTAAATTTATGAAGGACACTTATGCTAGTTTTGCGTGACTAAATTAAAACTTGGATTATGAAAAAATGAGAAGGTATTTTTGAAAAATGGAGGAGGTTTTTGTTCATAACATACCAAATAAAAAAAACCTCTCTCATTTTTGCAAATTTTTTTATGGTTTGAGAGATATTATACACAGAGTGCGACCCTTATGGATAGTGTGACCCATGGCATGATGCTTCTGCAAGTTTTTAGTGACTAAATTAAAACTTGAACTATGAACATATGAGAAGGTAGTTTTGAAAACTCGAGGAGGTTTTTTTCATCACATACCAAATAACAAAAAAATCTCTCAATTTTTCAAACTGTGTTATGGTTTGAGAGATATTAGACATAGAAGTGGTGTTACTAAATTTGCAGAACTATTTTACAGCGGTGCTAAAGAATTTCCTGTAGCATTCATGGTTTGGATATTTGCCTTGTTGGGAGGTTGCCACCTATCAAGGAGGATTAGAATGGATTCTCAAGGATTAGTTAGATGTCAAGGGACACCTGCACCTAACTTTTAGCTCCATCAAAGGCCTTATGCAGTGAAATGGAAACAATTTATTAATGACTTCCAACAAATTCTTGAAAATTAGTACTTTCTTGGATTTTTGTCTTTTTTATTGTTTCAACCTATCTCCAAGGCTTAGAATCCAATGGAGGAGATGGGATTCAACCTCATAAGTATATTTGGATGCTATTTTATATTTAATGAAGGAGAGAGTTATTGGAGAAGGGTTGGATTCATGAGACAAGAGAAATGATAGAGTTGTAGGAAGCATTTTGCATGTGATCATTGTAACCCTGAGGGGCTTCTGTTTTTGTAAACATTTATGTTATTGAAGTTTCATGATATCTGTGTTATCAGTATCTCTTGTTTTCTTTTCCAATTTGTCTTCTTACTTGAATGAATTGTACACCTTGAGGATCATGGTTGCCTTTGATTAATGGATTCTTGAACATCTGAGGATCTGATGTATCTTGCCTATTAGTCATTGTTTACATTTCAAGTACCTTGAATTCATTTATGCAGAGAGGATATTTTCCTTATGGATGTTATTCTTTTTGTTATCTTTCTCTTACTCTATTCAATAAACATTTATCTGATATGCAGATTGATTTCATTTAATGAGCAAGGTGTTTGCTTGACTCCATAGCCCAATGGTCCATCATTGATTTACAACAGCTTATTGTCCTTTCCCTTCCTTGTTTTATTTTTCTTAATCCACAAAACCAATCAAGTATTTTTATTTCCATGTTACCAAGCTTACTCTCATTTGCAGTATGGGAGTGACTCTTGGAGTGATAACATAAATGGCGTCATTTCCGAGGAAAGAAGTGTGAAGCTAGCTTCCCTAGGAGAACGACATAGATCAAACTCTTGATGCTAGACATGAGAGGGATACAAATAATTGACTTTAATCATCTACCCGACGACTCCAAAATCATAGACTGAACTGGGAAGGATCCTATTGACAGAAATATGAAGGGGATGACTAGGTATCAACTTATGAGCTTTCTTCATGAACTTTTGTTGTTCTTTATCAGCGCATTTTTAATTTTCCCTTCACATATAAAGAGGATCATATTGTGCTTTGTTTATTCGGTTGATCACTATCCTTCCTTTATATATCCATCCTTGGAAGAAGAAGACCTGCTTTCTACTTGTGTTGTAGATGTTGATCTTATATCCTCAACTCAGCCTATTCATAAGGATGAACTTCATATTGAAATCCCTCCTGAATTGAATCACCCGTGCAGCCTTGAGGAGGTTGAAACTGATCCAAATCCTTCTCAAATCTCATCACATTCTATTGTTACCGTTGAACCTTTCCATTAGTGTGTTAAAACTCATATTCATCCCACTAGTTTTCGATCTAGAATCAGAGACAAAATGTTTAAACCTTTAAGTCTGCCATATCATCTTCATCCTTATCCTCTTGATTTCTTTGAGTACTTTCCTCGGTTTTTTGGAGAGGATCATGTTACAACTAAGAGGCATGTGGAGGCCTTCGAGAACTTTATTGATTAGTTTGAGATAGTTCATGAGGATGTTACAATGAGGTTGTTCTCCAAATTCTTGTTAGGAGATGTTGTTGTATGGTTTAAGGGTTTGGGAGATGACTCCATTGGTTCCTGTATAGAATTATGAAATACATTTTTAAAGTGTTGGGGTGAGAACAAGTCATTTGATCAGTACCTACATGAGTTCACTACTTTGAGAAGGGGAAAAAATGAAGTTTTATTTGCTTTTAATCGAAGGTTTTACATCTTGTATTGCAGCCTGCCCCTAGAAATTAAACCTTCTAAGACTGCTTCCATGGTGTATTACATAGTCTCTCAACACTCTGACCTTGTTTTGTATCTTAGGGAAATAAAATCTATATCTTTATCACCATTATTAATGGATGTTGAGGAAGTGGAGGAGAACCTCCAAGCTTGTGGCAAGATTCAAAGTCAGTATCATGTCAACTCTCAACATGAGGTAGATTTTATTTACTGTCCCTATGAAGAAAATACAGTGGATGATTTTGTCCTCGAAGTAGGTATCTTTGACAGCCTTGCTTCTGAGCAAGTCACTGTCTCAAACATTGACCAAGAGCATCTTGTTGTTGAAAAACACTTTGGTGATGAATACTTTACTATTAGAGAGCATCCTGAAACAAGACATTCTGAATGTCAAGATTCAAAGTTGATCTCTTATCCATCACCAACAAATGAACAAACCTATCCTAATAAAAGCCATGTGTATGAGCAGCAGACTATCCCAACGATATATGCAGAGATGATCAACAATCAACCAATAGGTGGTTTTGAAGTTACGAAGCAGCTATTCGACCCACATATGTATGTGTTTGTCATTCAATCAAGTGTGCATGTAGAAGACATCAAACAAACTATCAACATCTTTGAAACACTTAAGGTAACCTTTAATAAATTAATCATGCATTGCCTTCAGTTTCATGACCCTGTCGATGAGTACATAGAGTTACACTTTTAAAATTCTTTGGAGCATGCAGACTTGATCCTTTTATCAGCATTTGAAGGTAATATTGGCGATCATAAGAATGAATTTAGTCAACTGTCACACTTTCCTTGTTTTTTATGGATCATTTGCAGTGAAGAGAAGAATTTGGTTACCAGACAGTTTGAGTGTTTATGGTGGAAGCTTGTTTTCACCTGAGAAAGTTGTTGAGTTAGTTACAGTAGGAGTAGGATGAATAAATCTTGGCTCTCGAGAATTTTTTTTTCAGTGTGTGTAGATGTTTTAAGTTTTCAAATAATGAGGAGTTTACAGCTCTGGATTTATTGTAGAACATCATAGACAGAGTACAGGCTGAAAGAATGAAATGAATAAGGCATCTGGTCTAAAAGTTCTTGAAAGCTCACAGGCAGCATGTCATCCCCCATGGAGCCAAATGTTAGCACAGAAATTTAAAGTAGCAAATTTGGTCATTTCACAGCGTCGATGAACTAGGTGATTTCGCAACACTCTTTCTCTTGCGATTTGTAGTGTTTAGAAATTGGTAATTTTGTAGAGCTTTTGGATTTCATAGCACCAAGAGTTCCTTGGCCATTCATAAACGCCCATTGGCCAAGATTGGTGCTATATTACAAGATTTCCATATGAGAAAAATAAAGTCTTGATATCCTTCATAATTTTTTGAATTTGTGATGGGCGCTACCAATTTCACATGACTTTGTCATGGTGGCACTACCAAATCCACATAGCTAAATTCATGAAGGATGCTTCTGCTAGTTTTGAGTGACTAAATTAAAACTTGGATTATGAACAAATGAGAAGGTAGTTTTGAAAACTGGAGGATGTTTTTGTTCATCACATACCAAATAACAAAAACCTCTCTCGGTTTTTCAAAATGTGTTATGGTTTGAAAGATATTATACATAGAAGTGGTGCTACCGAATGTGCAAAACTATTTTACAACGGCACTATGGAATTTCCTGTAGCGGTCACAGTTTGGATATTTGCCTTGTTGAGAGGTTGCCAACTATCGAGGAGGATTTGAATGGATTCTCAAATATTAGTTAGATGTCAAGGGACACCTACACCTAAGTTTTAGCTCCATCAAAGGCCTCATGCAGTGAGGTGGAAACAATTTATGAATGACTTCCAATAAATTCCTGAAAATTAGCAGTTTGATGGATTTTTGTCTCTTTGATTGTTGCCACCTATCTCCAAGGATTAGACTCCAATGAAGGAGATGAGATTCGACCTCCTACGGATATTTGGATTATATTTTTATTTAAGGAAGGAGAGAGCTCCTGGAAAAGGGTTGGATTCATGATCCAAGAGAGATGAGAGAGTTGTACGAGGCATTTCGCCTATGATAATTGTAACCCTAAGGGGCTTCTGTTTTTGTAAACATTTCTATTATTGAAGGTTCATGATATCTATGTTATCAGATTGCATCTCTTCTTTTCTTTCCCAATTTTTCTTCTTACTTGAATGAATTGTACACCTTGAGGATCATGGTTTCCTTTGATTAATGGATTCTTGAGCATCTGAGGATCTGATGTATCTTGCCTATTAGTCACTTTTTACATTTCAAGTACCTTGAATTCATTTATGCAGAGAGGATATCTTCCTCATGGATGTTCTTCTTTGTGTTATATTTGTATTCCTCTATTCAATAAACCTTTATCCTATATGCAGATTAATTGCATTTAATGAGCAGGGTGTTTGCTTGACTTCATAGCCCAATGGTCCATCATTGATTTACAACAACTTATTGTCCTTTCCCTTCCTTGTTTTATTTTTCTTAATCCAAAAAACCAATCAAGTATTTTTATTTCTATGTTACCTATCTTACTTTCATTTGCAGTATGGGAGTGACTCTTGGATTAATAACATAAATGGCGTCGTTTCGGGGGAAATAAGTGCGAATCTAGCTTCCCTAGGAGAATGACATAGATCTAAATCTTGATGGTAGACAAGAGAGGGATACAAAAAAATGATTGTAATCATCTACTTGGCGACTCCACAATCAGAGAATCCACTGGGAAGGATCATATTGATAGAAAGATGAAGGGGATGACTAGGTATGAGCTTATGAGATTTCTTCATGAACTTTTGTTGTTCTTTATCAACTCATTTTTAATTTTCCCTTCACATATAAAGAGGATCATATTGCACTGTGTTTATTCAGTTGATCACCAACCTTCCTTTATATATCCATCCTTGGAAGAAGAAGACATGCTTTATGCCTATGTTGTAGATGTTTATCTTATATTCTCAACTCAACCTATACATAAGGATGAACTTCATATTTAAATCCCTCCTGAATTCAATTACCCTTGCAACCTTGAGGAGGTTGAAACAGATCCAAATCCTTCTCGAATATCATCACATTCTATTGTAACTATTGAACCTTTCCATCAATGTGTTAAAACTCATATTCAACCCACTAGTTTTCGATCTAGAATCAAAGACAAGAT
>SNQJ01S0099359.1:31043-41673 GCA_010110895.2 Picea sitchensis | reverse complement strand
TTTTTTTTTTTTTTGGTTTTTTTTATTGAAATGTTTACATACCAAAAGTTTTGAGCATTGAAACTCTTTTTGAGGTACTTGAATAGGCCTGACATCTTAAATGTTTACATAGTGTGGGGCCCTTAAACAAGCCTGACATCCTTAAATGTTTACTTAAATAGGCCTGTCCGAATACATTTTTCCTCCAATTTTTGCATACAATCTTGCAATGAATTTGGGCAATATTGTTGTCCATCGCCACTCGCATAGTCATCATATGTTTCATATTTCTTCTATGCTTGGAATGAAATCTAGTCATCCTTGAAGATTGTTAGGTAGCAGCTAGTATTTGGTTCTTAACAAAGATACATATATTCTTTACTGGTTACTGCTTATTCACTAGTTCGTTGGTTCGTTGGTTCGTTGCTTGTTGCTTGTTGTTGTTTGGTTCAACTTTGCAAGGTTGAATTCCTACACCTACAGTTGGACCTGTTGGTGCTTTCTCACTGGTTTTTTGCTTGTTGCTTGCTTTTGTTTTCTTCAACTTTGCAAGGTTGGAGTCCTGCACCTGCAGTTGGAGTTGTTTTTGCACTTTGCAGGGTTCAAATCCTGCACCCCCAATTGGACCTGCAATTCTGTCATTCATCATTGACGAGTAAGTTACAATACTATAGTTTCATTTGTATTCGTTGTTTACTATTTACAATTTACAGTTTGCAAGTAAGCATGTTTAAGTATTTATTCATCATTCTTATCCTACAGACTTTCCATAGAGGTTGGCATATCTTTTCCTCCTGCTCTTAAATTTTCCTCCATTTTTTCCCCCAAACTCTTAAGTATTTGTACCATGTGCATGCCAATGTCGGCCGCACAACTCCGATTGTCATTTTTTCTAGCATTACAAATCTCAGTTCTTTGTCGTATGTGACGAAGTGGAAATCTAACGCCTAAATTGAATAAGGAAATTATTTAGCCTTCCCACCTTGCCCTCGATGATATTCCCACCTTGCTCGGAAATGAGTACCTACCTATCCTGTACGGGAATTGAACCTGTGTCTTTCACATGAATAGACAATGTCAAGCTTGTTGCTTTTGCAAAATGTTATTGTAGAAGAAAACTGCAGGTAGGTGTAGAAGGGATAAGTATGATACACCGGTAACCAAGTTGCAACAAAATTGCACACCATTGTCAGGCATTATCCATATTTATCGATGACATATTTTAGTAAGTTATAAAGAAAAAAGTTCCAGGACCTGGAATGCAAATCCTGGGTAATTCCAGGACCTGTTATTGCACTTTGCAGGGTTGAAATCTTGCGCTCACAATTGGACCTGCGATTCTGTCGTTCATCATTGACGAGTAAGTTTCAATACCATAGTTTCATTTGTATTCGTTCTTTATTGTTTACTATTTACAGTTTGCAAGTAGGAATGTTTAGGTATTTATTCAGTATTCCTATCTTGCAGACTTTCCATAGAGGTTGGAATATCTTTTCCTCCTGCTCTTAAATTTTTCTCCAATTTTTTCTCCAAACTCCGAACCATATGTATGTCAACGTCGTGTGCACAAATCCGGCTATCATTTTTTCTAGCATTGCAAATCTTGGTCCTTTGCCTTATGTGACGAAGTGAAATATAACGCCTGAATTGAATAAGGAAATTCTTTAGCCTTCCCACCATGCCTCGATGATATTACCACCTTGCCCGGGAATGAGTACCTATATGCTTTTGCAAAATGTTCTTGTAGAAGAAAATTGTAGGTAGGTGTAGAAGGGCTAAGTATGATACAAAGGTAACCAAGATGCAACAAAATTGCACACCATTGTCAGGCATTATCCATCTTTATCGGTGACATATTTCAGTAAGTTATAAAGAGAAAGATCCAGGACTTGAAATGCAAATCCTGGCTAAAGGATGAAGATAAAGAACAAAATGAGCCGGGTCCAAACATTAATGTTGATTTCAGAGTATCCTCCCACATGATAAATATAACTTTTATAAGGGTTTAGACTTCCAAATGTTGTTTTGTGATTTGATAGCTAAATACTCAATCTTTGTACTGAGAAAATCAATACTATTATTTTATTTGCATTATCTCTTCTATATGATTGGGCACTAACTATAGCTTTGTTTATCTGTCATATGCTATAGAAACCACGGAGCACTGGATTTGAGACGAACAAAGGTTGAAGGATACATAACACAATTGGTATGCACCCCCAAACTTATACTTACCTTTTTTTCTATTTTCATATAATCTAAACATAACTAATAAACATCTTGAAAATCACAACTTAAAAGATGGAGCAAGAAATAGATGTTGAATGCTATCAAATATATGCACACTCCATTGTACATGACAACATCGACAATGTATTGTGTAACAATGTCCTTTTCAGATTAGATGCATTTTTCGTATACTGCAGGAGATTGCCTCTTCGATGCATTTCAAGTTCTATTTCACTTTTGTTATTCCTCGACTAAGTTGCGCAATGGATTGATAAATCATTTCTCGTCTTGTTTAGAAAATGGCAACATTGATGCATTAGAGTAGTATCAATATGAATTGGCATCTGATTTTCTTTACCAATTGCATGGAATACATGATGTCAGTTTGTATCTTTCAAATATGTGGTTCTCTGCATTTGAAACCCTACCTCCACATGAGAGAGGACTTTGGGGAGATACATTCTATATACAGTGGCTAGCCAAGTGGTTGAATATGTCAATTGCAATTTGTTCATTACCAAGAAAAAGAAGATATCTAATATTCAACAAAATTGCATCTAGAGATCCATATTGCATCTTGTTCCATGATGACAATCCTCTAAGTGGTCATTATGAACCACTACTCTATAAAACATTATCCATATGAAATCTTGGAGGATCTGATATTTACTTGTCCCTAATCTACAAAGACCTTCAATCCCATTGGAAACGAATTATGCATCATATGAACTCTTATGGATTACAAATAGCAACAACTAGTACATCTAACTGTGGAAATAGTCTGCTCAATGCAATCTGTTATTTGATAGCAACATAGTTTGATGTGCATTCACTGTGCCTTTACACTGTACAATCCTTTTGCAATGCAATTATAGGTGGCAGTCAACAGGCATTTGACTGCTTGCATCAACACCTTCTACCATATCTCATAGAAAACATGCTGACAATTGGAAGTTGGCAACAATATCTTGTAAATATGGAAATGCCATATGAGAAAGGAAATATAGAGGGTGGAACATTTTGTTTGCACCGGATATCTGTCATATTCAGAGTAAATATCCTGGTCTGGTCAAGCCTTTCAGACAATATTGTCCATTTCTACTGTATCGATTCAAACTACGATAAAACAATTGGCATAATATCATCAAAAACAGATACACCACACATCCATTATCGACCTTTGATAAGAAACACTTCTAGTTCAAGATTCACTATCCAAGCCAACCAAACTGCATCGAATCTACATAAGCGTTGCACGCTATGTAGTCACGATGAAACTTATCCCAATTGTCATCAGGTGATAGAGACCTTAAACAAAAAGTGTAGGCTAACTTATCACAACTTGAAAAAGGTCATACATCAAAGACATAAATACATTATTGCACTTCCTTTTAGACCTCGCAATTGTATGACCGATCATCGTGAGGTGGAAGGAATCTTGAGCAAGAAACAAAAACTCACATATCACAAACTAAAAAAAGTTGTGCATGCACAACATGAGTGCATTTACAGACTTCCTACTGAACACAAACATCACATGTCCTATGAAAATGACCATCACCATTTGCATCGTCAACATGGTGAGGAAGCAATGCCCGTAACAATTTCTACGCATCCTCGTCTAGGAAAAAGAGATGCAAAGCAAAGCTATATGAAACAAATTGAACACACTCCTTGCATTGCATGTGCGATTTGCGAGGAATTACATTTCACAAAGAACATTAAATATTTCACCGCTGACTTGCAAAAAGAATACATCAGCTTGAAACTAAATGATAGAACATTTTCCACTAGCAAAATTTGTCTTCCATGCAAAATATCACTTGAGAATGGAAAATTGTCACAATTTGCAACACCTGACCAAATAAGATGTAACACATTACTACCATATGTAAGTACACTTACAGAACTTGAAGAGAGACTAGTGTCTCAACAAATTGCATTTGCATAGATCAGACCCTGGGGCTATAATTGACCCCAAATCAGCTTAATAGGGTCAATTATTAACGTGCTTGTCTAGCTAGATGTTATTCAAAAAGCGTTGCCACGATCCATGAGAAAAATAATGACGATTGTTGTAGCTCTCAAAATACATTTGCAATACAAGAATGCATACTAGACAGGTAGAGTGTGTCTACACATTGTCATGAAAGCATTAAAAGAACTATGTTCCAGAATCCTATACAAGGCGGAAAACATTTGTATAAATGAGAACTGGAACCGTGTTCTTGAAGAAGGAAATGAAAACTCTGCACAAACTTTCGATACTACTACTGAATTTGATACAAGTGATGAATCAGAGAATGAAATACCTATGGAAACATTGATATATGGATTCACTGACTCACAACGCATTCATGACTTGCAAGACAAGATTTTGGAAATCACACCTGCTGAAGGGAAATGTACACTTGGAATATTCAAGACAAATATTGCGCAGGAAATGAACTTCCCAACACTGTTCTATGGAGATCCATGTGCCACTGACATCACAAAATGATTCAACTACCAAAAACTAGTTTGATGGGAACTGCTACATTCAAGCGGTGACTTCTCCTATCACACAACAATTTTTTTTTTTTTTTAAATGCGCATACTAATTCAGAAAGTGCTCTCTTGCATATGGTTCCGGATAAGAAAAGGCCAGCTACAAGGGAGAAATTTATTGGCCAGAGATGTCAAGTACAAAGCAAACCTAGAAAAAAATCCTAAAATCTGATATTGGATACATAGATTTCAAAAACATTCGCATCTCTCCTGACTACTTGCATCAAAACAAGAAAACGATATTTGCAATGATCTGAAAATTGGGACCTACAACTTTTTTCATCACATTCACAAGTGTGGAACATCGCTGGGATCCGTTGGTGACTACGGTGTCTACATTGTATAGGAATAGTAAAAGAAAAAAACAAACTGAGACCTTGGAAAATGATGACATTGACTACCTCATGAAAAAAGACCCAATGACATGTACTCATTACTATAGACATAGAGTAAATGCTTTGAGGCAATTGATATGTCATGGCGAAACATTCTTTGGAAGAATATCGGACTACTATTTTGTAACTGAGTTCCAAAATAGAGGGAATGAACATGACCATGCACTATTATGGATAGAGGATGCACCGATCTATGGAAATGACATTAACTTGCAAATCGAGCAGTTTATGGACAAACACATAACATGCAACACAGATCATTTAGATCAAGAACTTGCCAAAGTTCATAGACATTACCATACAAGAAGCTGTAAAAAAGGAAATAATTCATAGTGCAGATACAACTTCCCTATGTCATCGATGAGAACAACAAGAATCATAGAACCGATTACTTTAGAGAACAATGTTTTCTTTGAGAAATCAAAATCTTTGTTCACATTTCTAGAACAACGAGATTTCGATGACTTAATGAGATTTGAAGAATTCTTGGTGAAACTAAATCTCACAGAAGACGAGTACATCCAAGTGATACAATCTACACTTAAGAAACCAACAATTTTCCTTAAACGAAAAGTTTCACATATTTGGAAAAATGGTTTCTCCAAGGACATGCCAAATATGTGGAATGCAAATACAAATGCGTAATTTTTCCTCAATGCATATGTTGCGACATCGTATTGTACCTCATATATAAAAAAGGTTGACATATCTATGACAAGTGCATTCAAAATAATACGTAGAGAACATGAAAAAAGTCAAATTGACGCTATGCAAATGATACGTACACTTGGAAATACATTACTTAATCTTCAACAAATGTCTGCTCAGCAAGCAGCCCACATCGCACTTTCCCTGCCTCTGAATTGTAGCTCAAGGAAATGTGTCTTCATAAACACATCTCCACCTGGCACATGAACATTCATGCTTAAACCACCATTCTTGCTAAAACAAGAGCCTAATAATTCAGAGGACGTGATATGTCACTCTATTATTGATTACTACCTCCAACATCCATCTCCCATTAAGCATATCTGCCTTGCAGAATTCGTATCACATTACAAAAAAAATGGTACACACATATCAAAAAGAAAAAAACCAAATGTAATATGCTTTGTCAAATACAACAAACACACCGACTATGAAAACTTCTATAGAGAGAAACCATTGTTGTATGTTCCATTTGATCAAAATGAAGACACATTAAAACATACCTTCGCTACATGGGAAGTTGCATATAGTGTTTATGAGACTATAGTACAAACCAATGAGGCTAGATTTACATAGAATGTCAACCCAACATGGGGTGATTTAGAAACTGCACTTGAAGAACTAGAAAACCCTGGCAATGTTGATGAGACATCAACAAATCATAAAACAACTAGAACTTTATGTGAATCCTATGACTTGCAAGCAAATTTGGTTTTTCCTCGAGTAGTTGCCATTGAAAAACATATCAATCTTGGGTTTAAAGTCACATAACATCCTTTCTTTATCGAAAACGAAGAATATTGTAGAGTTAGATGATTGTTGAATCGAGAACAACAAGCGATCCTAAATAATATTGCAATGAAGAAACTCTTAAACATGCACACTCATGTGCACTTGTTCCTTACATGTGGGGCAAGAACAAGGAAGACATTCACATCGAAGGAACTATTCCAAATTCTTATATGAATGTATGATTCAAACAGTTCGAGTGACCCTATGAAACCAAAGGACTGATACTTGCATATACAGGAAAAGATGCATATAATGCAGGTGGAACAACAATCCGCTCTACATTATTGATGCCTTTTAACAAGTCGCATTTTCTTCCACTCAACAAAGAAATGTTTGATACCTTGTCAAAGCTTTATGACGAACTACAACTTGTGTTCATAGATGAGACATCCTTGATTGGAAGTTGTTTCTTATATTCCATTGATAATCGAATAAGAAACATAAAACATGTCCAAACCAAATACTTTGGAAACCTTGATATGGTATTCTATGGGGATATTTACCAAGCACAAACCATACAAAATTCTCTCATATTTGAGCAACCTATGGTCAACATGCAAACAATGACACATGACTTTTGGAAAGACAACATAAAATGCTTTGAATTACATACTACAATGTGCCAGACAAATGGAAAATTTATTGCAATTCTAAAGAGAATGCAGACAAACAACCAAACATGTGATGACTTAACATATATCAATTCAAGTTGCATGCGACCTGCCCCGACCAACCCAACCTTCCCTTACCTATTCTACAAGAATAAGGATGTTGCAGTGCATAACAAGTATATGTTATCAATCATTCCTATCAAAGATATCATCATCAATTCAATTGATCTTGAAGAAAAAAACCATGGCAATGTACCATGTCATTAACATACAACAACTTTCCCTTTGCAACTTGTCTTGAAATTAGACATGCTAGTTGAAATATATGCCTGCAACTATGATTCACAGGATGGCCTAGTGAATGGTGCAGATGGAATACTCAAATCTTATACCAAAACATAAAAAGTTGATGTCCTCTGGATTAAGTTCCATGACCCGCACATTGGCCACCCACAAGTCAACAAGTTAGCTTATCTATATAATTCAAACACTTCGCGTGAATGGACACCTATATTGCGAATATCAAAACCAATATCAACATTGGCAAAGATAGGTTAACTGAATATTTGAAAACAATTTCCAATTCAACTTGCATGTGCACGTACAATCCACATATCACAAGGGCTAACACTTGATAGTTTTGCCTTCGACCCTACTGGAATACAAATACATGGACTTGTATACATAGCTTTGTCACGTGTCAAAAACATAGAGTCCCTGTATTTGCTAAGCGCTCTTACAAAAGATAACTTCAAATTCAAACATAAATTCGATACTAAGATGCAACACCTTCAGACTAGTGCAAAATGGCATCTGTAATATGATTACCAATCCATACAAACAAACTCATTTGTATCAATTTTCTCACTTAACACGTGTAGCTTAAATGTACATATGAATGATATACTCAATGACTATGACACAATGCAATCTGATATTCTGTGCTTGCAAGAAACATACATGACATTATGCATGCAAAACAAGCAATTTCCAAATCACAATTGCATATCAAGTTACATTACTCATGGAGTGATGATATTAGTGAAAAAACATATAACAATTTTGGATCATATTCATTTCGAAGAAAAAAATGTCGAGATAGTGCTAGCAAGAGTAATTTTCTGTGGATTGCAAATTGCAATATTCAATCTCTATGCCGCTCTGCGTGCAACATTTCCCAACATAATGAATTTTCTTTCAAATGCATTACACCGTTTACATATGAACGAAACCATTATCATTCTAGGAGACTTCAATGTTGACATGCTACAAAATAGTGCCATAACAAAAGAATTGGAAAACTACATGTGCAATTACAATCTCCGCTTTCTTTTGTATAAGATAAAGCATGTACAAAACACACTTATTGACCATGTATTGTCAAATGTGACCATTTCACAATACACCCTCTTTATCTTAGACACATACTGGTCTGACCATGATACAATTTGTCTTGTACTTGAATTATGAAATACACATCAAGCATATTACAAAATCATATTTCCATGTCTCAAAGCATATCTAGATACTTTGTTGCACAAAACCAAATCATTCAGCTAGGATCATCCAACTTCTTAATATTTTATGGCTTATAATATATTTTGGCCAGGAAAAATTCCATATAACCAATACCATGGATCAATAAAAACAAAGGTGCATGCTTCTAACTCTATATTTTATTCTATTCCTTTGATTCTTATTTACTGTATGTACATATTACTTGTTTTCCCTTACATACCAACTTACATTCATGTTCATTGTATTTTGTGTGTTCCCACATTGAAACAAACAGAATAACTAGACAAGATGAAGGACTCTTAACCACAAATGTAGAAGAAGACATATAAAGGTGCATGCTTCTACTCTTGTTTCATATTCCATTGTTTTTTATTTCATTTATTGTCTATATATTTATTCTACTGCTTTGCACCTAATTTATTATATGTAGATACTACATATCTTCCTACATAATAATTTATCTTCATGTCAACTGTATTTTTTGTACTACTACATTGAAATAAATATAATTGTATTTATTTTTTACATGTCTTTCTACATACCAACTTACCTTCATGTCCATTGTATTTTCTGCATTGCTACATTGAAAGAAACAAACTAATTGGGAAAGAGGATGAAATCTTATATGCCACTCCAGAGGAAGATGAAGTACAATCTTTGAAAAGGTATACCAATAGTGACAGTAAATCAAACACACAAAACAAGCATGTGGATAAAATATTGGACTAGAAAATGATGATTTTGCAACAATGGGGCTTTGTTGAGACTTCCTGCTTCCGAAAATTTCCCTCTCCTTTTCTATTTTCCCACTCTATTTTATCCCTTTTTTTACCCTCTTTTATACTTAACCAAATTCCCCTTTTTTTTCCCCCTCTACTTTCCCTTTTTGGTTACTTTACTTAGTCGTTTTTCCGAAAATGTCTAGGTATGCGGGTTGGCGGACTCACGGGTTCACATTTCCACTCATGCTTCTATATCACTAGTCTGACTGACCGCTTACCCATTCCATACTTAGCCACTTTTTCGATCGCGGGTTCCCAAGCTGGCGGGATCAAAATTGCGCTTCTATTGTTCCGTGTCCTACAAACAACACCCGAAGTTTCGCGATATACAAATTGATAGCCGGACTACCGGGCTGGCAGGCTCAAGATTGCGCTTCTATTGTTCCGTAACCTACAAACAACACCTGAAGTTCCGCGATATATAGATTGACCACCGAACTCCCCCATCATGCCATGTTTCGTGTTACACATTTTTGCACTCAAAATTTCCGAGACATACAATTTGACCATCAGGCCCTCATTTCTCTTGAGTATCCCTTGACACCCTATTTCATACTCGATCCCCTTCAAGCTTGTATGTGACATCCAGAACAATTATGAACAATATCAACAATATTACCAATTTAACGAGAATTTTGTCGAGTTCTCATTTTTTTTTCAAGGGTCACATTTTTACCTTGTTTTTAAAAATGGTGCTATCAGTAGCACCCCCCCTCCCCTTTTAGGTGGTATTTTGATATTTTAAATTTTTTGATCCATAATATTTCCACAATAATTTTTTTTAATGTTTATTTTTCATCTATTTTCAATTTTTTTAATTTTTTTTTTCAAGAGTGTTTTTTGTCATTTTTCCATACTTCTTTCAATCTTAAAAAATATTTTTTACCATTTACTTTTTTGAAATTAATATTTTTCATATAATTGTGTCTCATTAATTAATTTATAGTTCCATACTTTTAAAATATAGTGGAAAACATCATTTTTAACAAATTGTTTACCTTTATTTCAATACATAAAAAATAATTGTAATTAAATAACACTATTTTTGAATATTTAACAAAAAAATATT
>SNQJ01S0099359.1:0-22816 GCA_010110895.2 Picea sitchensis | reverse complement strand
GTGCTGATACAGTCGGAGTTCTACAGATTTGAAATTGTAATTGCAATCTAAACTGATGAATGTATAAGAACCCTGGATTGCCTACTCTAATCTAACTTTCTAATTTACTTTTGCAGGAATAAGTTCTATACTATTTGCAGAAACGAAATCTACTTATTGCAAGAAGGTACTACACACTTTTATTTCTTGGAAACAAGATTTTAACCTAATGCAGAAAAAGGGAAAGCAGTTCTCCAACAATGTTCAACAATCGACTTCTATTTCTCATGAGACAAGTTTATGCGCATCTAAAAAGAAGGAACTAAACTGTAACATCAGTTGTATTCTAGAAATGTCTAACAGTTAAATCATTCACATTTAAAACAACTAATATAGAATTCAAAACGGAGGGGAATCGGTGAGGAAGGTGGGACCTTTCCTTCTCACTGAATCTACTCAAAGAAATAGGTTACAGTCTGCTAAAGGAATTCAATCTACTCTTTCATTCAATTGCCAAAAATGTTCGTGTACAATAAGCGTTACTTTTCTTTCTCCAGTAAAAACTCTCTCCTCTTCATTACCAAAGCTCTGCTATTTAAAGTCAGAGTCATTCAGTAGAACATAATCAGAATAGTCTTGAGAATCCTCGATTCTCAAGCTGTTCGTTTGATATCATTAATACAAAATCTAGAACTCCCCTTGATCAACATCATGAGCCGGCATATATAATCAGCAGGTGTTGCAGCAGTCATATAACAACAGAACTGGTGGCGTCTGTTGTAACAGCTTCCAGTATTGATGGGATTCTATTGCAGTAGTTGTGTAACAACTTCTAGGATTGGTGGCATCTGTTGCAGCAGTAATGTAACAACTTCCAAGATTGGTGCATAGTTGTAACAACAGCGAGTTTCTCGAAGTGGGCTATTCTAAGCATTTTGATCATTAGTTAAATCATTTCATGGGTAAAATATGTGAACGTTACCAATCAAACATGCTAAGTAAATGAAAATATAAAAGCGAGACGAATAGTTCATACCTTGGGAAAAAGGGTCTTAGTACTCATTATAATAGTCATTTAGCTTAGGAATGAGAAGGTTGAATGGGCAAAAGATGTAGTGAAAAAGGGACATTTTTGGGTCCTAACATGCCCCCCAACTGAAGACATTGCATGTCCTCATGCAAAACACATTCAAACCTTACTTTGTAGCTGAAGTAGATATCTGTCTCCTCCAGTGCAAAATTGCTAAGAGAAATTGCTAAGTGTCGGTATTGAAAAATGTTGTGTCCAAAAGAAAATCTGTTGTGTCAACGATCTTTCTGAGTTTCTTTATCTTTGAGAACATAATCAGTTTGAGTTGCTCGAGTAACAACTCATGAAGGAAATAGAGGTTCTTGTTTGCAAGCTTCTGGTATAACAACAGTTGTTTTATGACTTTGAGTACTCCTCTGTTTTACTGATTTTTGTGTAGCAGTAAGTTCATGTTCAGTCTTGACTGAGACAGTTGATGGTCCTTTAGCGATTGGAACTTTGACTACCTCATATATTGCCTCAAAGTAAATGTTTCCGCACTCAAAGCACATGAGTTCTTTGTTTCTGTCCATAACAACTTTTGTCAGTGCTAGGATGTCCAAGGTTATCCCTTTTGGATTCTTCTGTCGAGCAACCTCCACCTCTTGTTTCAGGGTATTTAACTCTGCTTTGAGGTTATCATTCTCTGTTATTAGTGCAGCGATTATGGAATTTTCTGTATTCTTGATCTTTCTCTCTATTTGGGCAAACAATTGGGCAAGTGGCACATCCTCAGCATGATGTGTAGCTGGTTCTTGTGTAACAGTTGTGTCTGTCAGGATCGGTTCTTGTGGAACAGTCTCGACATGGACAGTTGGTTCTTGTATTACTAGCTTTGGTGGGACAATCCTCTGTGGAGCAGCTGGTTCTGGTGTAATAGTATTGACCTGGACAACTAGTTCTTGTGTAACAGTGGTATATGTCATGATTGGGTCCTGTGGAACAATCGCCACTTGGACAGCTGGTTCGTGTGGAACCGTCCCTGCATCAACCATAGAGGATAGTGGACGAAGAATAGGAATAGCCTGTTCCACATCTTTCCATCCAATTGCAGCTTCGGCAGACCTGGTGGACCTAGTTCTTCTCTTGGGTAAAATAGAAATGAAAGCAGGGGCTTTCTTCTTCGTTGCTGGAGGAGGAATGGGGCGTTCTTCCTCAACCACACAAGGAGGATATTCTGGTATATTGGGGTCTGCGATGATCTGGACATCGTCAATGGACGTGTGATGCACAGAATCATGAAGCGGAGCCGATGATTCTGCTGCGATTTGAGTACATTCATTCTGAAAGGAGAGAATAGTTTCCTGGAGTTTTATGCATAAAGTAAAACCTGGTATTCGTACCTCTGTAGAATTATCTGTCACAACAGCCAGAGGGCTTTGATTTGTTGTTGATCCAATTTGGTCAAGGGCTCTCTGAGGTTTTCCCTTGAATGGACATTTTCTTTTCTAATAAAATGCACTAGTAATGATAGTAGGCGCTTGATCGGTTGTTGCAGTAATAGGAGGGTTATGTGTGAATGTCGGTGCAACAACATAGGAGGTAAGCGGACTTGATGTTACAGTGGACCGTGCTAACCTTGCTCGCATTTTAGGTAATGCAGAGATAGGAACATGGGTGTTCTTTTCAGAGACAGGGGGTAGGCTGTCAATGATAGGTGTCGCAATGGACTGTGATGACCTTGTTTTCTTTCTCGGTGATCCAGAGATAGGAGTAGGGGTTTTCTTTTCAGAGACAGGGGGTATGTTTTCAATGATAGGTGTTGCAGCCAAGTGCTATGATGCATGTCTTGTTCAAGTGGTTAGTTGTTCATTTGTTTGTTCGACCACAACTACAGGTTGTTGCAATGCAATTTCGTTGAGGCTTGTCTGGCTGGTGCCAGGATGGATTCGGGTTATGCGGTTTATTCTCTGAGTCATGTTACGAGCAATGATAGTAGGGGTTTGGACTGTTGTTGTAGCCGAGGGCAGAGGCTCAGGAAGAGGTCCATGGGTTGTGTTTTCAAGGACTGGTGCAATCATATCTGTATGTATAGAATGTGGCTAGTCCGCTACAACAGGTAATGGGTTATTGGAAATGCCCATACCTCTGCGAATTAATAGGCTGATGAGTCTGTGATTAGAAATGTAGTTCTTGGATTTTTTTACAAAATGAGCCATGTTATGCAATGAATGAAGGAGAAAATAAGGAATTTTTATGAATTTCTAATGTCGCATATGTGATAATAAGATGAAATCAGAAAAATAAACAACTTGGTATTGGCCTTCGCAGGTAATGTACCTTTTAAGAAATTTTGCGACTTTCCCCCATGGCTCTGGTAAGGAATTGACATCTGCACCTCTGCCTTTGGTCTGAACTTGCTCATTGTTGACGAGGAAACCCTTTTTTGCATCTGGAAGATGTGTTTTTCTGTTAAACCATCGGTCTCTTGTTCTTGGCAACCTTGTTACAGCAATAATGCTTTCTTTTAACACTGGAATCCTTACCCCATTCACCATTGAATACCCTTCGGTAATATTTTGACTAAACTCCAATACCTCGTCTTCATTAAACCCCTTCAACTTTTTAAAATACGATATCTAGCCTCCCTAGAGAAATATTTGGTAGGCCTCTGGGTGTAGTAGCAAACTGTCCAGAGCTGTGGGTTCATATCTCACAGCTGATCCTCCCATGATATTTCTTGAGAGTCTAACAGACACGTAGGAGGAGAAACTATCACCTAAATCAGAGACGCAACAAGCTCGAACGTGGTTTGCAGAAAGAATACAGTGTCTCAGTAAAAAGAAGTGTGGGCGGAAAGGTGGTGGAGGTGTGTATAAAATTTGGTATGGACGGCTAGATTTATGTTCTCCCCCCCAACTAAGTGGATTGGCTCCAGGTGCATCGATTTATGACAACCAGTTAGTAAATAGGAAACCATGCTTTTATATCTTCATTACTTTAACACGTAGGATTAATCATGTACCTCATATCTTAATGCACATAATGACCTATCGGAGTAACCGCACTATCCAACCGCCATCTGAGTTGCGCAAAATAGCTGACATGATGAAGGATCGTGAGAGAAATGACAACTGGAGCAGAAACAGAATCCTTATTGTAGTTAGCCAACTGGAAATCGCCGGATGTGAAGTCAATTCATTATGAAGCAACACTTTCGGATAGAGAGCATTAGTATTGTCTAATCAGTGGTGTTGTGGCATGGAAAGATTGGAGAGCTTGAGCAACAGCATCGGAAAAAATGCGAAAAAGCAAGAGTGAAGTGGCAAGAAAGAATAACAACAATTAGTGTATCAGCAGGTTCTTCGGCAAAAATGGCAGAGGTAGGTGTAACAACATGGAAATCGGCCAATTTATCGGAAGAAGGTGTAACAGCATGGAAATCGATCAATTTATCTGAAGAAGGTGTAACAGCATGGAAATCGACCAATTTAGCGAAAAAGGGGTGTAACAATATAGAAATCAGCTGAACGCTACATTACTTAGTTTCTAGGAAGTTTTTCAACTTCCATGAACTAATCGTTTGACTTGTTTTGCACTACTCAACCTTGTTGTTCATCAATCCACCTGCACACACATAACTGCCTAGTACCTTTCAAAGATTTATTAGCATAGTAAAGAAAATAGAGAAATTTCAACTAAAAACAGAGAAATGCAAATTTTGTTGAGGTTATTTATATACAAGGCCTGAGCAAAAGAAGTCCTAAAGTTCAGAAGGGGAAGGAGCAAGCTCCTTTCCATTTAAGAATTGATAACCTGTATCAACTGTACATCTAGTTTTGAATTCTGCCTTGGACAGTGGACACTGATACAGACGCAAGCGATGACCATTTGCATGTAACTGTGTATTGGATCCATCAATAGTAATCAACCGGACTGTCCCATTGGGAAAAACGGTGTCTACCTCGTAAGGCCCTAGCCATCATGTACGCAACTTACCTTGAAATTCTTTAAAGCTTGAATCTTACAACAGAGCCCAATCTCCTTTCTGGAATAATTTCTTCTTGATGACTCGGTCATGCCATTTTGTTCTTTGTTGTTGAATCACTATGGTTTGATGGATGGCATCCAAACACTTTTCATCAAGCTCGTTGAGCTACCACAGTCTGGCTTTCTTTGCCATAGTCAAGTCGAGGTTGACTGCTGATGCAGTTCTTAAGGTTTTGATTTCGAATTCAATGCGGAAAACAAGGATTTTTCCATTTACCAGCTCGTAAGGTGAAAAACCAGTTGTGCTCCTCCAAGTAGTTCGGTAAGCCCATAGAGATTCATGTAATCTGTCAGACCAATCCCTACAATTTTCTCTCACTATTTTAGTAAGAATGGTTTCGATAACTTTGTTGGTGCTTTCCACCTGGCCATTGCCTTGTGGATGGCATGGAGAAGCTATTCTATGTAAAACATGATATTTACTGAGTAGAGCTTCAAATTTATATGATGTTAAAGGGGGTCCTCCATCAGTTACCAATTCTTTGGGAATGCCAAACCTAACAAATATATCTTCAAACAAGAATGTTAAGACAACTTCTTTTGAGGCTCTGATAAGTGCTTTTTCCTCCACCCACTTGGTCATGTAATCTGTACAGACCAATATATACACTTTCTGATTGGAAGGTGGGTGAATGGGTCCTACAAAATCCATGGCCCATCTCTCAAAAGGCTCTAACACTACCTGAGACTGGAGAGGCATCTCATCCCTGTGAGTTGGTTGACCCATGCGTTGGCAACTGTCACAAGCTTGGACATACTTCTTGGCATCTTGAAATATGTTGGGCCAAAAATATCCCATCCTTAAAATTTTATGCCTGGTCCTTTTATCAGCAAAATGACCCCCACAAGGGCCATCATGGCAAGATTTTAGCAGATCATAAACTTCATCATCCCTCACACATCTCCTGATTTCTTGGTCCAAGTCTATGTAGAAGAGGTATCCTCCTATCCAACTATACCTAGCACTCTTTTGAATAATCTTCCTTCTTTCTCGAGGAGATAGATGTGGAGGTACCTTCCCTGCAACCAAATAATTAGCAATGTCTGCATACCAAGGTGAGTGAGCAGATACTGCAAACAAATGTTCATCAAGAAAGGAATCATCTATAGGTGAATTATCATCATTTATATGTAATCTTGAGAGAAAATCAGCAACCACATTTTCTTTTCCTGGTCTATCCACTATAGTGATGTCAAATTCTTGCAGTAGTAACAACCATCTTGTCACTCGGGCATTAGTAATAGGTTTATTCATTAGATATTTAATGATTGTATGATCAATATGAATAAATGTGGGATAACCAGTTACATAATGCCTGAATTTATTGATTGCATAAACTACTGCCAAGAATTCTCTTTCAGTAACTATGTAATTTAACTCGGCAGGAGCCATGTTCTTGCTGATATAGTAGATAGCATAGGTTTCTTTGTCCTCCTGTTGCCCTAGTACTACACCAATTGCAGTGTCTAAGGCATCTGAATAAATGTGAAAAGGCAAAGCCCAATTGGGCCCTCTCAAGATGGGAGCTGTGGACAATTTTTGTTTCAAATCTGCAAAAGACAATTCACAGTTGTTAGTCCAACGAAAGTCAACATCTTTTGTTAGAAGAAAAAACAATGGAGAGGCAAGTTTAGAGAAATTTTTAATGAATCTCCTGTAATATCCGGCGTGCCCTAAAAAAATTCTTACCTCTTTCTGAGTTGATGGAGTTGGAATGTCCAAAATTACCTGGATTTTGGCTGGATCTACCTGAATCCCTGCATAAGAGATGAAGTGTCCCAACACTACCCCTTCGTGCATCATCATATGGCACTTTTCTGTACTTAAAGAAAGATGAGACTGTCTACATATTTTGAGAACTTTTTCCAGATTAGACAAAGCTTCTTCGAAATTAGTACCATAAGGTGTAAATTCATCCATAAATATTTTCATACAATCATTCACCATATTAGAGAAAATACCAATCACAGCTCTCTGGAAAGTGGCTGGTGCATTACACAAGCCAAATGGGAGAACCTTGTAGGAAAATGTACCCCAAGGGCTGGTAAAGGGGGTCTTATCTTGGTCCTATGGGGCAATTTGTATCTAGTTATAGCCACTGAATCCATCTAGGAAAGAAAAAAAAAAATCCGGCTAGGTTGTCTAAAACCTGATCAATAAATTGCAGAGGGAAATGATCCTTCTGCATGGCCTTATTTAGGGCTCTATAGTCCACACACACTCTCCACTTACCATTCTTTTTAGGCACAATAACCAACGGTGATACCCACTCGCTGTCTGATATAGGATAGATGAATCTGGCGTTGAGAAGATTTTGAAGTTCTTCCTTAACAATTTCTTTAAGGTTTGGATTCATCCTCCTTTGCGGTTGGAAAATGGGTTGGCATTCTTCTTTGATGTATATATGGTGGGTGCATAGTTCAGAGGGAATGCCTTTCATATCCATGTAATCCTAGGCAAATGCTTCTTTATGTACAGTCAGTAATTTCATCAATCGGCGAGTTTCAGCAGTGGAGAGATTGGGATTGATGTTCAAGGTTTTTCCAGGTTCGACTTCCACATCGACGCTCTTAGAACTGACTCTAGGAAATAATTTAGTTTTTGTTGTTTCGTCATTTGCTGTTACAGCGTTCTCCATTACATCGGCTATTGTTACAGCTGAATCAATTTGATTGTCAGCGGTTTCTGAGAACATTTCCGAGTTCATTTCTTCCTGGGCAATAGGGTCAAAGACTCTGATCAATCGATGGTGCGTGTTCTGTGCAACAGTAGAGGGGTCACAAATAAAGTAGTTGATTAACTCATCCTCTGTCTCATCTTTGAAACTCAGGGCCTTTCCTATAGTTATCACAGGCATAGCACTTCCATCCTCAGTGTCCATCCATAGAGAATTTTAAGGTTTTGCACTGGGTGTAGCATGAGGATACAGGGTAAGTTTTTCTGTGTCATAACCATCAAAGATGGTCATGGAACCAGATCTACAACCAATGAAAGCGTCAACTGTATCTAACCATGGTCGTCCTAGAATTAGAGGATGGCCTCCCAGACGGGATTTGGGTTGCAAAATGTCAAAATCAACAGGATACTCCCATGAATCCACTGAAATGACTAAATTATCGATTACTCCTTATGGTCTGATGGTAGAGCAATAAACTAATTCTAGAACATTAGGAGTAGGTTGGATTTGTGTTCTAAGTTGCAGCAACTGCGTAGTTTCTATTGGCATGATGTTAACTGTTGCCCCTAAGTCAACTAGTACATGTGGAATAGATGTCTGTCTAATTTTAACAGTTACTGTAGGGTTTCCTGGGTCTCCATATTTAATAGGTGGAGTTTTGCCTAACATCAGCTCAGACAAATCCCCCACTACATGCACTGTGAGGGGATATTTAGGTTTTCGTCCAGGTTTTCTGATATAGAGGTCCCTCACAGTCTTGGCATAAATAGGGACATCCCTTATCGCTTGTAGTAGTGGAATATTAACGTGCAGATTTTGCAATTCTCCTAGGAGATTGAAAGATGGTAATTCCACAGGCTTGGTAATTTTTAGTCTTTCAGGGAATGGTGGGCCTGCTGATTCTATAATAGGTTGGTCAATTTCTTGTGTATCAGCAGATGGTCTCTTCCCTGATTCCTTATCTGATTCTGAAGATGGAGCATCTTCAATTATTGGCTCAATTATTCTCCCTGATCTTAATTTTATTTCATCACAAGGCATATGAGTAATAGATAAGGCTGGCACATTATGTATGTCTATGTTTTGAACAACCTTATTATTTGGGTTTGAGTTTGGTTTCACAGACATCTGAGGTTGTAAGGGAGGATTGTTTGGTGAGGCAGTGGGAGGCAATTGCAGTTATTGTTGCTGGTACGGGGGTTGGAACTATTGTTGATAGGGGTTCGGTTGGTGATGGCTTTGATAACTGAGTTGTTGTTGAGGGCCTCTCTCGTATGGGTTCCATTTCCCATAGTGATTTTGTTGTTGGGGAATAGGTGACCATGCCTTAGGATCCTGATAAGAGGGTGGCATTTGATTTTTAGGGGGGGCATTCATCTGGCCATATGGTAGCTGATTGTTCCAATAATTAAATGTTGGAGGAGAGAATTGAGAGTTCATACCTTGACCTCTTGGCTTCCATTGTCTTCTTTGTGTTATTATATACATATCCTCTGCTTCCTCATTAGTTTCCTTCATTGATGCATTTACACTTGGTAGAGAGGGACATTTGTCAGTGGCATGGTCTAATTCACAAATAAGGCATACTTGGACACTGTTCAGTGCGCACTCCCTTGGTGGATGTTTCTTTCTGCAATTCGGACAGAAAATGCACAATGCTTGCTCTGATTCTGCTTGCTTATGTTTGACCTGCAAAGTATCCATTTGTGAGGCAAAAGAGTTAATCATCTCTGTTTTGAAATTTTCTAACAGATTACCTATTTCTACTCTTGTTTCTCCTCCATTGGATGATTTCTGTACCCTTGAAAAAGTGGTATCCGTGGTAGCTGACTTATTCCTTGTAGATCCTCGAGAACATCTTTTGCATAAATCTACAATGTCCTCATAGGATTCTTAGATATATCTCCCTTGCGAAGCATATTCATCATATCTAAACAATCTTCTCTAACTCCTTTTAGCAAAATGGTTTTCAGAATGTCCTTACTCACATCTATATGTCCAGACCTTTGTAGATTATATTGGAGTCACTCCACAAAGTCTTCAAGGGTCTCGTCCTCCTTCTGTGACATCTTGAATAGTTCCTCTCTTTGTTCCCTTGTTTGACAGTAGTCTTGGTATTTGTTCAGGAAAAGATGCCTCATTTGTACCCATGTTGAAATGTTTTCTCCTACAAGGCTCATGAACCATCTTAATGCATTACCCTTTAATGTAGCTGGAAACAGTTTAAGCTTCTGCACAGTGGTAGTGTAGTCATAGCTTCTACACAAAATGTCAAATTCAAATAGAAACTCATTCGGATGTTCAGTAGATAATCCATGAAAATTTGGGAGAGCTGAGAGATGTATGTTTTTCATAGGAGCCATCCCTCGTGTGGGAACATTAGAAATAGGAAAAACCAGGGTAGAGATAGTATTTTCATTGTTTACTTGATCCTCACTGTTCTGTGGATTCTCTTGGTAGAGATCTTCTTCATTATCCCCTTGATTCTCCATATGTGATCTTTCTCTCCACTCAATAAAAACAGTGCCCCACTCTTCTTTAGTGACTATCCGACCGTTGATCTGATAAACAACTTCTTCTAGATTTTCCCTGTTCCAGGCTACACTTCCTTGATCTTCAATGTTCTCCAGTGTTTCTTGCTGATTTGTTGGTGACAAATCTTCAGCTTCAACTTCAGCTTCAACTTCAGCCCTTGATGAGAACGATGTTTTGAGAATGGGTATTTTTGTTGACTGCAGATCATGTCTTCTTGGAGGATTTGCAGGGCAAAAAATAGATCCTGAAGAAGAATTTGCTCTAGCTATAATCTCATCAACAATGGTTTGTCTCCCTAGTATGTTAGGATTTCTTCCTCCACATCCTCTGGTACCTATAAGGTTAGTATTTTGGGGGATTCATTCTCGCGTTTCGTGATACATGTAGACTATTCATTCCTAAGAAAGAAAACTAATGTGCTTACCAAAATCTATAATTATCTTCCCCGACAACGGCACCAAAATGTTGGGCACTTTAATTGTCTAACTGAATAGAAAATCAAAGTGTTCAATATAAATTGTCAACCCAGGTAAGTCTGTTATTTCAAGATAATTGTGCACAATCTATGATAGATTATGAAATCATCTCTAATCTAATTGTAGTAGGGAAGTTTAAAAAAAAAAAAACATTATCACTAACACAGTTGTGCTGATACAGCTGGAGTTCTACAGATTTGAAATCATAATTGCAATCTAAATTGATGAATGTATAAGAACCCTGGATTGCCTACTCTAATCTAACTTTCTAATTTACTTTTGCAGGAAGAAGTTCTATACTATTTGAAGAAAGGAAATCTACTTATTGCAAGAAGGTACTTCACACTTTTATTTCTCGGAAACAAGATTTTAACCTAATGCAGAAAAAGGGAAAGCAGTTCTCCAGCAATGTTCAGCAATTGACTTCTAATTCTCACGAGACAAGTTTATGTGCATCTAACAAGAAGGAACTAAACTATAACAACACTTGTATTCTAGAAATGTCTAACAGTTAAATCATTCACATTTAAAACAACTAATCTAGAATTCAAAACGGAGGGGAATCGATGAGGAAGGTGGGCCCTTTCCTTCTCACTGAATCCACTCAAAGAAATAGGTTACAGTCTACTAAAGGAATTCAATCCACTCTTTCATTCAATTGCCAAAAATGTATGTGTACAATAAGCGTTTTTTTTCTTTCTCCGGTAAAAACTCTCTCCTCTTCATTACCAAATCTCTGTTATTTAAAGTCAGAGTCATTCAGTAGAACATAATCAAAACAGTCTTGAGAATCCATGATTCTCAAGCTGTTCATTTGATATCATTAATACAAAATCTAGAACTCCCCTTGATCAACATCGTGAGCCAGCATATATAATCAGTAGGTGTTGCAGCAGTTGTATAACAACATGACTGGTGGCATCTGTTGTAACAGCTTCCAGGATTGACGGGCTTCTGTTGCAGTAGTCGTGTAACAACTTCCAAGATTGTTGGCATCCATTGCAGCAGTCATGTAACAGCTTTCAAGATTGGCACATAGCTGTAACAACAACGAGTTTCTCGAAGTGGGTTGTTCTAAGCATTTTGATCATTAGTTAAATCATTTCATGGGTAAAATATGTGAACGTTACCAATCAAACATGCTAAGTAAATGAAAATACAAAAGCGAGATGAATAGTTCATACCTTGGGAAAAGGGGTCTTAGTACTCATTATAATAGTCATTTAGCTTAGGAATGAGAAGGTTGAATGGGCAAAGGATGTAGTGAAAAAGGGACATTTCTGGGTCCTAACAGAGATGACCTTGTAGCAAGTCGGACGAGAGACAAATGAATTTCCAACCCGGATTCAAATGATGAATAGGGGGTGTCATGTTCTAGAGCGACGCTTACTGCCATTAATACGAATACGAAAACACATCGCTTTCCCAAAATTTCCCCCACCATTTCTGGCGAGTACCTCTCTATTTTTACACAAGCTTGAGGAGGATAACATATGTTTGTCGATGTAAGCTCATCCTTCGAACGAGTCCCTCGAAGTATGTTTAACGAACCCTAAGAAGGAGTGGTTCGATCCCATTATGGGTCTTTCGATGTTTGTTTAACGAGTCCAAAGATAGAAAACTCAGGGGTTTTCATGTTTTGAGAGTCTGAAAAACACTTAAAGAGAACTCTCCCAGTTCCTTTTTCATAAATGAGTTCGACGAGACCGAAAAAGTGATCAACTATCACCTATCGAATGTTTTCTTCAAATGCTTTAATGAGCGTAAAAAGAACAAGATCACTCGGCAATCTTTTCGTGCATGAAAAGAGCTTAAATTATACTCCCTCACATTCGTCTTTTTCATGTTACCATGACGAGTATGAAAAGACGAGAAAAAGTATACTCGGTTGGGTTCTCATGCATTTTCGAGCGCGAGAACGAACGAAGACTGAGCTCGAGGTTTTTCCTACAAAAACCCTAAAAAAGTAGTCGTACATGTGACAAAAAAGAAAAAATACTCGTACACCGTCGTTCGGACTTCGAAGTCACTATCTCTGCGAAAAACCATACTCACAAGGCTATTAGGGTATTAGGTTTTTTAAGCAAAGCAATAAAAATAATATAAAAAATCAACAAGAAATAGTAAAAAGTGAATAAATATGGGTGAAAAAACCTTTTTTACCATTTCATTGTTACTTTGCCAAAAACTTGTCCAACATACCTCATTTTTCCCCAAATTTCTTTGCTTGATTGCGGGAGGTAGAAGCGATCATTCGGCAAATGGTTTCAACCAACGAGGTGATCTCTTGATTTTCCAACTTTTCCATGGCTTACTTTTGATTTTTATTGGCAATTTTAGAGTTTTGAGTCCATTTTAGGGTCGGTAGATGTGCTCAAGCATTCTCACAGGTGGGCCATTCGGGACCTGCGAGAATCCAAGATTTTTGTAGGTGGGCTTCAGTGCACCTACGAGAATCTTGCACTGTGCAAAAGCTTCACCTGCGAGGGCCGAAAAATAGATTTTTGTGTGTGGTTTTGCTCAATAAAAAATTATGCAAGAGGTTAAAACAAGTTGTTGACTTCCTTCTCATGGCTCCATTGCAGGTGTTGACCATCACGATGTTGGAATGGAGGGAAAGAGAACATGAGGAGGAGGATGCCATTGCCGGGAATGATCCGGGTATAGTCGCTGCCCTCCGGGAATGTGGGATCTTAAAATTTTTTAGGATCCCGGGCATGAGAGCCCAACTCATATTGTTAGAGTACCTGGTCCACATGTGGGATGTGGATCAACAGTTATTTCACGTAGGGGTCCACACGTTGACACTAGATATCGAGGATATCTATTTTCTAATGGGGTTGTCACGACGTGGATACCATGCTACTTTGACCGGAGGTAGAGGCGGTGGACTTCCTATGAGCGAGTATGTTCGTCGATATTGTGTTCCCGAGGCAGAGAGAAGCAAGGGTAAGGTTTCCATTTGGGGGGTCCAATATTTGACCCTACGGACTATCTTGTTTACCATTACATGCATGGCTGGGAGCACGGCTCTGCACATGGCTCTCCAGAGCTATTTCCAATACGCCATAGAGTACACAGAGCCTCAGGTTTTCAACTGGTCGGATGCGGTTCTCCGCAGTATGAAGAGGCAACTGACAAAGTGCAGAAGGGGTAACCTGAAGCAGTTTGGGTACGGGTCACTTTTGGTGTCATTCTTCCTTGAGAAGGTCCCACTACTGCGACTACAGGTAGATTGGGGTTTATTGACCCCATAGGATCCAAGGATGTTGAGGTGGTGTAACCTCATGGTTCGACACATAACGGGGCCTATAATCAAGTATAATGATTCATTTTTTGACTGGTTGAGGCCCTAGATGCTGATGATCGATGACTACGCATATGTCGGTTTGGATTTTCGAGGAGATCCAGATTTGGTCATGCCTGAGGATGCTCAGTGGGGTGACTTAGGTGAGAAGTACACATTTTGTTCTTTTTTAATGTTTTTGCAAATTTTAATATATAAAATGTTTTTATGTTTATCCAAGGACTAATCAAAAAATCTCTTTTGATGACACAGATGTGGGGCTGTATCAACCTCTAGGAACATCTCCCATTCAGAGGCGAGGAGAAGCGGCTCCAGTGGTGAGATGGGATGCCGAGGACTACGAGGCAGTGGAACAGAACTTAGAGGGGGTGACTGCGAATGTCTCGGACATCGCTATTGGGGAGATCCCGAGACGTTATCAGCGCCATACTGTGGGTGTGTCTGAGTCTCTCAGTCGACTGCTCCGTAGGGTAGCTGGAGTAGTTGTATGTTATCGTGAGTGTCATCCATGATGCTATTTTGTGGAAGCTATGGGCTTCATATTTTGAGATTTTGATCTTTGGACATAAACTTTTTGTAAAAAAATTTGATCGTTAAATACATATATATGGATTTTACCGGCTTATTTTGTGTTGTATAATACATGTGATGTGTGATTGGTTCATAAACGTCCCAAAGTATGTCTAACACATAATTATCTAAGGCATCAGTCAATGTATTTAGACATCTAGGAATGTGTTGATATTCGATATAATCAAAATAACGTTCCAAGAGGCGAATTCGTAAATATACCTGTAATAAAGTAGGACTTCAAATAGCATAGACATTACTTAACTGTAGTACTAATAGCTGCGAATCGAGTCGTATAACCAGGTGGCGGATATCAAGCGAAATAGCATCAATCAAAAATTCGATGATGACGCTCTATTCTGTGATATTATTGGTCGCACGACCGAGGCACACACCTCGTAGATTGATAAGTTCATTTGTAGGTGTGTAAATTGCCCATGCAGCAGAAGCAAGGTTCTGAGTACTACAACTAGCGCCATCGGCGAAGCCAATGTGGGGTAGCGAAGACTCTGACATCTGGAAACCAAGCACAACACAAGATAAGCAGTCGAGGGTAGAGACCAAATAATGAAAAAGCCTACTAAAGTAACACACAAAAAGTATGATACAATAAAATACAAGCACTCATACACAAGTGATCTTAAGCATAGTACTTCTTTAAGTACAACCCATTTATGGGTTCACTCAAAGGGATATCGTCGTAGTCCACCAACTCATAAGCTCCTTTCTCCAACACTCGTCTGACGATATAAGGACATCGCCGCATAGTTTCAAATTTTCCAACTCCTGGCATATCCTGATCTTGTTTGTAAAGGAGAACCAGATCACCTTCGGAGAAAACACATGGCTTGACATGTTTGTCGTATTGGGCTTTGACGCATTTCTTCTAGGCTTCTATAACTAGGGTGGCATTGCGACAAGTTTCGTCTAGTTACATGAGATACAACAGACGCTCTTCTTCGACAGAAGTGTTTGGGAGAAGTTCGACGGCTAGTTTTAGAGAAGGTATCTCACATTCAATCGACATGATGGATTCTAGACCATAAACTAACTGGAAAGGTGTAAACCTGGTAACAGACTTGACGGATGCCCAGTAAGCCCACAATGTTGAAAACAACATCGTGTGCCAACTCATTTTGTGAATCCCTATCATTCGTCAAAGCATGGTAATGAGAGCTTTGTTTATTGCTTCAACTTGACCGTTGGCTTGTGAGTAATAGGGTGTTGAGTTTTCATGGCGAACACCCAACTTTTCGGTGAGTTCAGACATCATGAAGTTTCTAAAGTGGCTATCGTGATCAGTAACGATAGCTTGAGGAACACCAAACCGAGCAATGATGTGATTGAATATGAATAATGCTGCAGTCTTTTCGGTATTGTCGAATGTCAGCATTGCTTCAGCCCATTTCGTAAAATAATCTATGGCTACAATAATGTATCCATGCCCCCCAGCGGAGTGAGGATGACATGTCATGAAATTGATACCCCAATTCTCAAAAGGACCAACGGAGACCACAGGGTGTAGAGGAGCAGGGTGTGATTGTATTTTGTTGTTGTAGGTTTGGCAAGTGTGGAATTTTTGGACAACGATTATGAAATCATTGAATAAAGAAGGCAAAAAATACCCCGCTCGTAAGATCTTCTGGGCAGTAGCATACCCAGACATGTGACCACCACATGCTACATAATGGCATTCATTTAGGGCTTTCTCAACTTCGTCAAACATGAGGCAGCGTCGAAAAACAGAGTCAATCCCACGAGGATAAAGAGTATCACCGAGGATAATATACTGACGGGCTTGGTATCATTTTCGACCACAGTCAGTGCTAGACAAATCGGGCTGGAAAGTCTGAGTCTGGAGATATATGATGATATCCCCATACCAAAGGTCATCGCAACTAATCAGGAAAAGGGATTCATCGGGTAATGAATCCTCTGCTACATTTTTCGTCTCAGAACAGGGAAGGTCTCATATCAACTCGGCAAACACCAAGGATTTCTTGGACTTAGCATGTTCAAATTCTAAGTCAAACTCCTGGAGTATTACGATCCATTTGGAGTATTTCCCCCCTAGCAATTGGCGTGTAAGAATGTGTTGCATAGGGTTGCAGCTGGAAATCACAGTAGTCTTGCGTAAAAGGATATAGTGTCGGAAACGTTGAACAACTTGGACGGCGGCCAAGGCCAGTTTTTCAACATGTAAATACTTGGTTTTGGTAGTCGTGAGACTCCGACTAAAATAACAAATGACATGTTCGTCATGAGAATCATCCTCCTAAACGAGAACCATAGCGATGGTATAGTCCGAGGCTGCAAGATAAAGGAAATAATCCCGATCGTAATCAAGTGGGAAGAGTAGTGAGGTACGAGTTAAAGACGGTTTCAAAGCTTTGAAAGCTTTGTCAACAGTGGTATCCCATACGAACTCATAACCTTTCTTGAGCAGTCAAGTAAATCCAAGAGTTAGCTCAACATAGTTCGGGATGAAACGACGGAGAAGGTTTGCCTTCCCTTGCAAACTTTGTAGCTAGCAAAGTGAGGAAGGAGGAGGAAGATTGAGAATCACCTCGACCTTCAAAGGATCTAACCTGATCCCTTGAAGTGAAACAATAAATCCCAGAAGTCGGTCGGATTCTATGCAAAAAACACATTTGTGGGGATTCAAGCGCATATGGTAAAAATGACAGCGAAGGAAAATGGCGTGGAGGTGTGTTGGATGATCTACACGGCGCATGGAATGAGTTGGTAAGTCATTGAGATATGGTTGCACAATGTGCTTTATATCATGAAAGGCATAAGACATAGCACGTTGAAAAGTTGCGCCGACATTCTTTAAATTGAATGGAAGTTTATGGTAGGCGAAAGTGCCCCAAGGACAAATAAAAGCGGTCTTGTGTTGGTCTGCGGGTACGATATTGATTTGATTATATCCAGAGAAACCATCCATCAGAGGGAGGATTTCACTTCCGGCACAATCGTCAACGATCTGGTCAACGAAGGGGGTAGGAAATTTGTCTTTAGGACAAGCTTTATTAATGTCTCTATAATCAATGCACATGCGAATCATACCTTGTTTCTTGTTAATTGGAACAAGATTGGAAATCCAGTCAGTTAGAGCCACAGGGTAAATAAAGCCAGCTTTGAGAAGTTTTTCAACTTCAAGCTTGATAGCGGCTGCTTTACGTGGTTGTACCGGACGAAGTCATTGTCAGACGGGTTTAGCGCCCGGGTATGTCTTAATATCGTGTATAACAATTGCGAGGTCATTACCCGACATTTCTTCATAGCTCCATGCGAAGATGTCATGAAATTCTTGAAAAAGAGCCTTGTAGGTGACAACTTAATCATGGGAACACGAAGCTCTGATATGCACATTTTAGACAACTCCAGGTTTTATGGATATGTTGAGGGGGATGGTGGGTGGGATATTACTTAAGTTCCCTTCGTAGAACATATCGTGTGTAGATTTGGGAATGGTAGAAATGACGACAACGGTCAACAAGGTCGAGATCAGTTGGTAACTCTCGATGCTGTGTTGTTCCAGGAAGAGAATGGAATGATGATGTCCATTGTCCCAAGGGGTATCTTCCATGGACATAACATACATAATCATTTCGTCGGTAGGAAAAATGGTGCGGAACGGATCCAGAGATAAATCACCAAGAGAGGGGGTAGAAGGGGTTGTCAATTGAATGGCTTGATAAGCGGATTTGACCGGACTCAAAGGCATTTGTTCACCATAACGAAGATGATCGTCGAGGTTGGGTACTATCCATGGGTCATGAGACACAAGGGTTTCACGAACAGAGGTGGAGATCATGTTGATCGAGGCGACAAATGGATGTGGAACATCGGGTGGTGGAATGGGGAAAGTACCCATCAAAGAGGAATCTTTAAGAAGACCCACACCGACATTCTCATATCTAGGGGGGGTTTTCCAATGAAAGGTACATTGTCGGTACGTGCATCGGAGTGAAAGAAGGCCAATTGGTCCACCATAATTACTTTTCCTTGATGTGGGAAATGTACAACATGGAAAAGAGTGGACACAACTGCACGCATGGAATCGATCCATCTACGGCCAAGTAGAAGGTTGTAATCGAGAGGAGCGTCAAAGACCTCCACTTCGACGTTGACCGTTTTGCCTTCTAACGTAATAGGCAACGAAGGGAGGACACCATAAGGATTANAGAGTCGATGTCTTTCCAGTAGGTAATAGACATGACACATGTCGAGGCACCCTCATCAATAACTGTTCTACAAATGTTCTTTTCGAAGACAATAACTTGTATTTGGAATGCAAGTTGAGGGGGTAACCGTGGAATGTGATCTTTCAAGTAAAAAATTATTAAATTTGTATCAGTAGGTTCGATTCCACAAATAGCTTTCAACAGTGCCTTCCGTTGTATATGACAACTCTGAAGGACTTCGAGGGCTGACATCGCGGACAGTGCTTGGGCCAGATCTTCGACAATACTGTAGTTCTGGGCAACACGTGCATGAGGATTGAAAGAAGATTTTTGGACAACACCCTTTGGGGGAGGGCGAAGAACTGTATCTAGGCTCGGTCGTTTGAGATGAAGAGGACCGTTGGTAGGTGGAGTCATGGGAGATGGTTGGACCAATGAAGGAGGTATTTTATCAATCTTCTCTTTGGAGGAAGAATAATCTTTGGCTCGAGTGGCAAGTGTGATGTCATTCTTCTTTGAATCACCTGTACACATTAAGACATAGGATGTCGTGGAGGGGGAAGGTTGGTCATGAATGACCAATTGGGCCTATTGTTGAGAAGGGAAGGGTTGTGACAACATGGCCAAAGTAGGCGATTTCGGGGTCCCTTGAAGGAACTTAGTAACCTCGACTCGTCTTGGACAATCCTTAGTGTAGTGGTCATCACCACAGATAAGACAAGGGTATCAGGGTTTGCGCTTATCCTTATCATCAACAGGTTGTGTTTTGGTCTTCTCAGATTGCAGATTATTTTTATCCTCCTTGTTCTTACCCTTCCTTTTTTTGGATTTATTTTTTCTGACGAAGGTAGATTGAACAGAGTTCACCTCAGAAGTCCTATCGGTGGGAGGGGTAGGAGATGGAGCATTTTGAACATTAGAAGCAACGAATTTGGGGTTGCTTCTAGAGGCTTGGACGGAATGGGGTTGGGCATGGAAAGTGCCAATCACACCGTTAGCTACATGAGAAGCAGCAGGAGTAGTTGAAGTAGCAGAAGTAGAAGGATGAGGTGCATCAGGGAGTAAGTCGTAAAGAGTACCTGTTTGGGAGTAAACGAGGTCGAGGTATTGAGCACGACTGATCTCATGTTCTTCTGTGACAACTCCACCCATGGAAATGTCACGAGCGATGTTATTCACGAATTATTTCATGAACCACTCTGCCAGCAACTGATCGGGAAGTTCGAGTTTGATGAGACGTCGTCTCCGTCGCCACTCATGAATGTGATCAGAGATATGAGTGGCTTTGGTTTGTTTGAAAGAACTCAAAATTTTAGTTCACGTTTCGTAGTGGATCGGTAACTGGTAGTGGGTGAGGAAAGCCATAGTGAGGGTGTTGAAGTCGGTGAAGAAGCCTCGTGGTAATTCTATATACCACTTCGCAGAGGAACCTGTGAGAGTTCGTTGAAAAAGGCATAAACAAATAGAGTCGTCATCAAAGAGTTGGATGAACACCAAAGGTGAAAAGTCATTACATGATTGTTCGATTCCTCTCCTGGTTTACCATCGAATTTAGGGATGTCAGATGGTAGTTTGGCCGACATCACGGGCCATTGAGGAGAGTGACGGGTCAGATCATTTAAAATTCTCGACAGATCAGGGAGGTCCAGGGTGGCTAAGAAGGGTAACTATCTATTCACGTGTGGGTACTGGTGACTTTGGGGAGGGAGGCCTATAGGTATACCAGTGAGACCATAAGCAGTTTGCATATAATGTGAAGATCCGGGCAGATTCGGTTGTTGGTGTGGACGAAGGTAATTTATAGGGTTGTATTGGTTGGGGTTGTTCCCTTGAACAGGGGCGTGGGGTTGACCGTCTGAGCCCCAAACAGGATTGGATGTACCTGGATATGGTTGGACTGTACTAGGGGGTATGAAGGAACTAGCTTGAGGTGGTTTCCCCCCAGTCGAACAAGGGTTTTTTTGGAGAAGATGGTTCCATTAGTGGGCCAAATATGGACGTATGTTTTGTTCATAGGGTGGGGTAGGTGGGGGTTTCCCTCTAATCATGGGTTGCATCCCAATTGGGATTTGTCTTGCAAAAGGGGGTTGGGTTTGTCCTCCTTGGTGAAATTGTCCACCGACAGGAATCTTGTAATTAGGTGTGAAAGACAGGATGGTGCCACTAGGGTCAGTGCCTCCAATAGAGGATGGAAGAGGTCCTCTGAAAGGGGGTCGAGGAAGTGTCAAAATGAAACCAGGAATGAGGTGGTGTCCAGAAGTTGTGGAAATGCCAGGAGTCCCAGATGGGATTTGTGTAGGAGCAGGAATAGAAGCATTCAACGCATGATATCTGAGGGGAAGTGTTGGGATGAATCTAGGAGAAAGCGGCATGACAATGGGAGCTTGGCTAGCCACCGTAATCCCAGTGTGAGGATGCGTAGTATCTGGGACCATTGTGTAATGGACCGTTTGTAGGGGGATTTTCAAGATGTGGTTGGCTGGCGGAGCATTTGAACCAGGAAAATAATAGGTAGTAGTAAGAGGTATTGCGTCTATATCAGATGTTTCGGACAACTTGGGTGTGACAGTGATATCAACGCCTGCTCCTGAGCCAAAGAGATCCCGTCTAAAAATGCCAGTAGTCCAAAAAGGATCTTGACCCTCGGGTCCGGTGAAAGGTCTGATTGGTAATCTAGAAGACTCAACAACTATTTCTCCGGAAGAATTCACTCGAACAATACGTCTCTCAGAGTCAGGGGAAGTCGAAAGTCCTCTCGAGAATTGGTAATTCGGAACTGTTCTAAAGAGTTAGTTCTTTCCATTTGTGCAGTGGAAACGTCTTGGACTTCACTCTATTGAGGAGATCCCTCCGATGAGTTGGTAGGAAAGGGTTGAGAACCTTCCAGATCTTTTGGAGGTAGTCCTTGCATTCTACATGAATGGCGCGTTGGGTCAATTGTGATCGAGTTGAAATCTTATGAAAGAAATTATATGGCCAACTTGGGTAAAAAAACAACACGTGCTAGTAAAATCTAGGAATCAAAACCATGCAAACATGACCTTCCAATTCCAAAGTCACTAATTGGTGATGAAATCCAACGTCGCGACGACGAGAAAAGAAGGGGTTGGGTGAGGGTGGAAAAGTTACATTGACGACCTGCTTAACGAACTTACACCCTGGTGCAAGATCCCACACATAATCATTGGTATACCCTCCAAGGAGCCCAAGTGAGTCTGGACAACGTCGATTCTAGGTACCGTGAAGACTTACCTTTTCACAGTCACCTTGTGTAAGACCCTAAGAAGATAGCCTACTAAAGTTATCACAAACAACAATGATGCCTAGGGAAACAGTTGACAGTCCGATCCACATGAAAAGGCAAGGTATCTAGCCCAAAATCAACTTGAGAAGCTTCCACTCATCATTGTGGTTATACCTTCAAGTGACCCCCGTAATACGTGCAATCTCTACACCGAGATCAACAAAGTAGGGTGAGTAACTATGTCAATCTCAATGTGACCTCAAGTTTGACCCTTGTGTGAGAAGGGCTTCCCAGGACAAAATGCTGCAAATGGAATTTGACACTCCTTATCACAAGATACTATGTGTGTTTTGCGCTTTGGAGAGTGTGTCTCACTGCCTATTCCAAAGCTCTAGACTAACTAATGTTGGTGCAAAAGAGCCCTAGAAAAGTTGCTAGTTGAATTTTAAAGTTGTGCAATATTATTAAAGGTTGTTGTTACGCAAAAAGGAGACGGAAATGAAACCAATGTTGTGTAAGACGCTAACCCAACAATGTGTAAATAGGGATGAATGATACAAATTTTCGTTCGATGAATTATATCTACAAGAGGGAAAGAGGAGTTTTCTTAAGCCCTAATATTGGCTCATTACCCCTTAATTGGGGCATATTATATTAGTAATGTTATTTTATTTATGTCAGCTTTAGGAGATTAGTTGTAATTATACCTCCTAGTCTACTATATATACCAAGGAGACATTTTCATTTTGAATCATCTTGTACTTGAACATTTAAGTGG
>SNQJ01S0099357.1:25622-42201 GCA_010110895.2 Picea sitchensis | reverse complement strand
TGTGGAATGTGTGGCTCTCAATGATAATTGAAGAACTCAATGGTCATATATCAGAATTTGTTAATCAACATTTTCCATAATTCTAGATTTGGAGGTGTTCTATATGGTTGGAATGAAGTTTTTACATAATTAGTTTATGGTATGATATATATTATGGATGTATTTATTATTATTATTTTAGTTATCTATTTTATATAAAAAAAAAAGGAAAATATGAAAAATGTATTTTGAAATGTTTTGTGAAGTCCTAACAAATATCAGCCACACATATCCAAATATTACAAAAACAAGACAATCAGAGTACATAAATACAACTCACCTCAGTAGATGGTCGGAAAGAGGAACAACATGCGAGGAAAGAATTTGGAAATCGCACGCTTCCATATCTTCATATCATCGACAAATTAAGTCATTGACGGTCAGTTTAACTTTGTATTTCTTACTTATGTAAGTACTGCACATAGCTGATGATTTCCTCCAGGACAAGTGCTTTGCCTGTAACCTGATAACTCTCACACACCACATACATAAATATGTCAAATCGATTATCCATACTACCCGATTGATCACTGATTAAAAACAATGTATACTAACACCAATGTAAGAATTCAATCAATAATGTGATTTGAAGTTTCAATTAAATGAGAGCCAGAACTCAATGGACATATTTCACAATATGTTAATAAATCTTTCTTGTGATTCCAGATTTGAAGGTGTCCTGAGGTGTCCTGGATGCATTCTTGGAATGGGTTTTTTAATTTCTTCAGAAATTAGTTTATTTTATGATACATAACTTAGGAAAAATATGGATGATAAGGAAAATTTGAAAAATATATTTTGAATTGCTTATGTGAACATTTAAATCTTTCTCTATTTGAAAAATGTCTTTGTTACACTATTTCAAAAATGCTTTTTTACATACTATATAATTTTACTTTTATAAATAAAAGTATGATTTTTCCTATTTTAGTATTAAAAATTTAATGATATATATTATGTTTTTTTTGGTCCATAACCATTTTAATCTATTTTTTTATTTAAATTTTTAAATATGAAGAGAATTTATGGTGTGATAATAAAGTAGAGAATAAAAGAAAATTAAAATATTATAAGGAGATGGTTAACCCTAACTTTTAAAATCAAAATTATCATAGTGAGATAAAATTTCTCCTAACCTTCTAAGTCATCAAAACTTTAGTGATATTGAAACACTTTTATTAATAATTTTCAGTGGAAAAAATAACATTTTAAAGAAATCCAAGTAATCTATTACTTTTCTTAAGGTCCCATAAACATCATCATCATGATATATTATTAATACTACAAAAAATTCAATTTATATATGACTTCATATTAAAATCATTATAAAGTCAAATAAAATAAATTGCAATAAAATTTTCATAAATAATTATAAAAAATTGTAATTGATATAAGTAAATATTAAAATTATTATAAAGTGAAATAAAATAAATTGTAATAATTTTTTTTAAAATGATAATAATAATCCAATTTTAAGATCACGGTTAAACCAAACACCAAATAGATATATAAGACTTCTTTATTACTCGAACTAAAAACTCTTCAACCCCACAACAAATTGACTACTAAAATGTAATTGTAACTTTATAATATCTAATATTAATTTATAAAAATAGTAATATACCTTATTATAACTGTGTAATAACATTATAACTTTTTAACTTTTTCATGATATAATGTTATAATTTTATGTTCATTTAATAGTACTATTTCATCTTTTATTATAATTTTGGAACATTATGACAATAAAATTGTAATAAAGGTAGTCATAAATTATGTGTTATTGTTGGGTTATGAAAAAAGTACAAACATCTTCCTTATTCACATAGTTTGTGATACAATCTTGAGTGACTTTTCTGTTAATTAGGAATAAATAGAATAGAAAATGATTAATATGTCTTCTAGTGATGTTACTGAAGTCATGATGAATAAATTCTAAAATACGGTTGGAATTGTTTGATTTTGTTACAGGATTGGTTAAATATTGTCAAAACCGAAATAACAAGGGATATCTTTAAAATGCGTGAGCCATTGGAGATTAAGGACTTTTGGCGCAAAAACAGTTTTAAAGATGATTCGGTTTCCTATATTGTAACTTTATAATAGTAAAGCAATCTTGAGGATTTTCCGATGCTCGGGATGGCTTGATTTACTCAGATTATTGTATATATAGAGGATAATAGATCCTAAAAGACAAGCTAATACTTACGTTCAAGTATTGAGACTCAGAGTTACTTTGCACAAGCCATTTTTGTGAATGATGTACCAACTGTGAAGTTAATACAATATTTGATCGTTTTCACCATTTCTATATATTGAGTTTCTCGTAGCGGTGCATCTAAGGACCAAGGGCCCAGTCTAAAGGAGCTATTGTTTTAGCTATAATTGTATCAAATTGATGTATGTTTTACGATTCAATTCCCTTTCACAATAGTTAAGACAAATTCATAAGTGTACCAATGATTTCATATGGTTTGCATATAGAAGATAGATATCTCTCTTGAGTGTCAATGATTGATGGTTCCAATTTCCATTACTGTAGTTTTTTGCTTGACAATTCCTCACGTTTTCGTACGCGTTGTTCCTTTTACTTAAGATTCACATTAGTTGTTTCTTTCGAATATGTTACAATTTTCGTTCCTTTAGTTAAAGTTACAATTGTTGGTCCTTTTCATTCAGTTATAATTGTTGTTCCTTACAATTATATTACAAATGTAGTTTCTTTCTATTAGAATAGTTCTCTATTTCCTTTCCAGCAATTCAATTCCTAGTTAATAGTCAATTCTGCAAGTCTTTACTCAAATTCAATCATTTCTTTTCAGTTAAATGAATTTAGCAGGTTAGCTAGTTCCTTTTCATTCACAACATGTTAGCAATTAGAGTTCAATTTTGTTAAGTAAGATCTTAATCTTAGAATCTTTAAATGAACATTTGAGGAACTTGATTGTGGATAAACTCAGGTTTTCTTTAGCTACACGATTTTAGCCTCTACAAGCTATCTGCATAGACTTTGCTGATGTTCTTGAGATAAAAGACGAATCCTTGGGTTGATAAATTAATGTTAAAACTAAGGTTGTTTTAGGACATCTTTAGAGACCAACATTTTTGCGTCGTTGTCGGGGATAATGTCAAAGGTAGCATAGATTGTACCTTTGGAGGATGAGGTATTGAAGATGGAAGGTAAGAACCTACACATGAAATAAGTAAGATGCTTATGCCAATGCCTACCTCCAGCTGACGCATTAAGAGGTTTCATAGGTGTTTTCTTTATTGAATTTCTTTTTTCATGAAGTGTGTATGACTAAGAAAAAATATCTTGAAAAAACAAAACCCCCACCAAAAATTACCAAACCCCAAGGCCCAGTGCTCCCTGGGAAAAGCACTTTCATAGACTACATCATCCGAAAAGTTGAATCTCAAGATTCGGTTGGACCTAGGAAAGGATCTACCTGAATCCCTCAGGAAGCATCTCACCAACTAAAAACCACACTGAGATTCACAACAAAACTAAAGGGACTGAGAAAAACTTTCAGAGCACAGATCTTCCACCTCTAGCTCTTTTATAAGAGGTAAATTCTCATAATATGGAGGAAGGGGAAGGATAAACCAGCGGGGTTTCCAAGGCAGATCCATCACCACTCCCTGATCCTGAATCTCCCAAGAAAGAAGAAGGCATACCTGAAATTCCAGATAAAGAGAGTGCAATCAAATCCCCTAGAGGGTCAGATAATCAAACACCTCAAATAAAATACCCAGATTAAGAAATCCCTAAAGATTTCTGGCACATTTTCAATCAAATGACACAACCAAATCAACAACGTCTCGAAACTTCCACATTGGAATATCCGATAGTTGATCCAATTTCCAATGACCCCATGAAGGCAATTCCCCTACAAAACCTTCCACCCTTTCATGGATTGACCTCGGAATACCCGGACACATTATTATTTGAATTTGATGTCCTATGTAGAGGGTATGATTACACCTCTGAAACCCAAAAATTAAAATTGTTCCCCTCCATTTTGAAAGGAAAAGCTCTACGCTGGTTTATGGGATTAGGGGGCAGAACTATAAACTCATGGGATGCGATGCAACATGACTTCTTGACAAAACATCAGGATTATTGTAGAACTAGAGACTTAAAAGATGAAATTGTTCAAATGACTGCAAAAGAAAATGAATCATTAGAAGAATATGTTGAGAGATTTCAGTATAATTTACAAAGATCAGCCTATGGTGCATTACCAAGTGAAGCACTTAAGTCAACTCTTATTAAAGGTATGGAATATGAATGGATAGAAACATTGAATCTAATGGGAAAGGGTGACATTTATCAAGAAACTTGTGATAACATCATTCAATTGTGTATCAGTTGCTCATGAGGAAGCACATAGACCAGACCAGGAATGCAAACTTCCCTCACCAGAAGTAACAATACTACAAGCGGGGGTGTCATGCAAGCTGAATTTGGTAATCTCTTAGAAAATTTCAAAACAGACATTCTGAGCACTCTGACTACACAATTGGATGTATTGCAGGACAAACAGAAAAAAATAGAAGAAGAACAGACTTTGGCCATATTTTGCCAGAGATGCAGAAGAAAACATGTACCAAGGGATTTCCCTTTGGATGTGGTTCGGTTTTGCGCTATCTGCACCAACGATCATGACATGGAACAATGCCCATCGCTCCCTGGACTGAAAGCTATCTTTAGAGAAGTAGAAGAAGAAACAAAGTCGTTATATATGATGGCTCAACGTCGTCAATGGAAAAACTAACCTTCAAATACACTACAAGACCCTTCCTCTCTCTTTCCTCGATAGTATAATCAGTAGAAAAATTCTGGTAATGCATGGCAGGGACAACAGTTTACTAATCAGAAATGGAAGCCCCACCAATACCCACCTGCAAATCCCTCTTAGCCAAACCAGTCTGCTGCAAATCCTGTCTGACAGAATCAACCAACTACAAACTCTACCTGGCCTAACTCACAATATCCCACCTCACCCTGAAAAAATTCAAATAACCCCTACCCTTCACAGTGGCCCAATATGACTGTCCAAAACCCAAGTTGGAACCAGAATTGGCAGCGCCCCATGGGGATAGACAATCAAACCATGGGAATGGCCCCTCCAACCCAACCCACGTTGCAAGCTCCACTCCAACTACCCCAAAACCCTGAATCCCAATTTTTCCCTCAATTACCAGCCCAACCTCACCCAAATCCTAATAATAGACTGGCTTAGTTCATCTAGATTATGGAGAACAAGGAAGGGGAAACCAACTCGGTAGGGTGCAACGAACTCCGGTTGAGATCGGGGCATATAATATCTCTTGAATAAAATATTGTTTCTCAAGAGAAGGAGAATGAAAAAAACCCAGCAATAACACCCTCAACTGTGGTAATAACAGAAGAAATCGGGCAGTGGGGAAACACAGTCGAATCACAGGATCCTGATAAGGATGCAACTCCTTCCCCTTCATTCCCTGAAAGATTAATGATAGAAAAAAATGACGAATATCCCATCTTTGACATTGTAGGGGAAGTCAAGAATTTATATGTCAATATTCCACTCGTGCAGGCACTACAAGATATTCCAATTTACATGAAAAAAATCAAGGAAATATGTGGAAGGAATCCTATTAGGAACATAAAAAATTCATCATTGACAGTTCGCGTAGTAGGAGCCTTGTCTAATCTAATTCTTGGTAGACAAGAACCAATCAATTATCTAGATCCATGGAATCCCATAGTAACAATTCATATCCAGGGTTGTTCTTTTCCAAATACACTAGTTGATTTGGGAGCAACCATGAACATCCTGACTATGGAAACCTGCAATACCCTGGGTTTTGACTCCTTCAAGCCCACTTCAATTATGTTACAATTGGCAGATTGATCGATGGTTCAACAAGTTGGCACATTACATGATATAGCCATGTCCGTCGACTCTTGGGAATATTCAACGGATTTCCTCATCATCAACCCAAGAAGTGGACTTGAAGGGAATCCATTGATATTGGGCAGACCATGGCTCGCAACAGTAGATGCATACATAGGATGATGAACGGGTAATATGAAAATTGTTAGAGGAGGTATCACAAAGAATCTCATCTTATATCCTCCTACCAAGCCAAGCCAAACTTTTGTATATTCACAATTGCCACCACCACGATATTCAAAAAAGGATTTACGAGCCCCTCTCACACTGGAAGAATCCCTCAAAATTAAAAACTAGCTAGAGGATTACATAATCAATTAGTTTATTAATAGCCCAGCCACTGTGAGCAACCCAAACTGCCAGATGCTCCAAGTTGTTCTAGACTGTGAAGCACAGGGAGACCTGCTANCAACTTTCATATATCCAAAATTTCCACCACCACGACATACCAAGAAAAGGATTTGTGAGCCCCTCTCACGCTGGAAGAAGCCCTCATACTTAAAAACCAACTAGAGGATGACGTAATTAGTGGGTTTATTAATATCCCAGCCACTGTGAGCAACCCAACCTCCCAGATGCTCCAATTTGTTCTAGACTGTGAAGCACAGGGAGACCTGCTAGAAGATTTAATGGAACAACAAATTCCAACTACAGCTGTTCATAACAGCAAATCCGTCGTGATTGCACCAGGGAGGTCTCTGAACATCAATGCCTATTTAGATGAACAACAACAACAAAAGCTAATTCAAGTCCTCTCCAAATACCAGCAAGCTTTTGCATGGGAGTATTATGATATGAAAGGTATTGATCTGCAACTCTGCACAAATCACTTTTATATTGAAAATGATGCTCGACCTATCCGACAACCACAGAGAAGACTGAATCCCCATCTCAGGGATATTGTTAAGGAAGATTTACAAAAGTTGTTGGATGTAGATTTTATATACCCTATATCAGAAAGACGGTGGGTTTCCCCATTAGTGATCGTCCCAAATAAAAAATGGAAATGGTGGATCTCTATTGACTATAGGGAACTTCACAAATCAACTCAAAAGCATCATTTCCCCTTACCTTTCATCGATCAGGTCCTGGATACTTTGGCAAAAAATAAATTATTTTCTTTCCTAGATGGTTTTAGTGGCTACAGTCAGATCCAGATCGCCCCAAAAGATCAATATAAAACTACATTCACCTGCCCCTGGGGTACCTTTGCATACAAAGTATTTCCCTTTGGACTATGTAATGCTCCAACCACATTCCAAAGGGCCATATTGAGCATATTCAATGACCTGATCAGCGAAGCGATTGAAGTCTACATGGATGACTTCACTCCTTATGGTGACAACTTCGACCAAGCACTGAATAATCTGGAGAAGGTACTGGAATGATGCATTGCTACTAGGTTATGTTTAAGCCACGAAAAATGTCACATGATGATGAAAGAAGGTGTGGTACTAGGGAATTATATTTCTTCAAATGGAATTAGAGTAGATCCTACAAAAATAGAGGTAATTGTTAATCTACCTACACCACACACACAAACAGAGGTACGTAGTTTCCTTGGTGCTTCTGGATACTATCGTAGATTTATTGAAAATTTTGCAAGAACCGTTGTACCTTTACATGCTCTAACTGGTAATGTGGAGTTTCAGTGGTCTGAAAATTGTGATGTGGCATTTGTAGGACTTAAGAAGCTGATATCAACAACACCGGTGTTGAGGGGACCAAATTGGAAAATACCATTTCACATCTCCACCAATGCATCAGATATTGCCATAGGCGTCGTCCTTGGATAGGAAGAAGACACGAAACCTTACGCTATTTATTTCATTAGCAATATTATTACTCAAGATGAACTTAATTATATAGTAACAGAAAAATAATTTTTAGTTGTTATACACGTCATCAATAAATTTCACCATTATATAATAGGCTATCCCGTTATTATGTATATTGATCATTCTGGTATTAGATATCTAGCTAATAAATCGATTACTAATGTATGGGTCACTCGGTGGTTATTACTCTTGCAGGAATTTGACATCACCATCAAAGATCGACTCGGGAGAGAAAATCTTGTCACAAAATTCCTATCCCACATAACCAAAACATACGACCCCTTAATAGTTGAAGATCAATTTCCAGACGAGCATCTGTTTGTCATTACCACAAAGCCACCTTGGTACGCTGATGTGGAAAATTATCGGGCAACGGGAAGATTACCGACACATCTATCATCAAGGAAAAGAAAACTGATCATCCAGCATAACGCAGGATTCGCTTGGATCAGCATATATCTCTTCCACACAGGAGCTGATCTCTAGATCTACAAATGCATATGAGATGAAGAAATATACGACATACTAAAGGAAAGACTTGACGAATCCTATGGTGGACATTTTGCAGACCGCAGGACTAGACACAAAATTTTACAGATGGGTTACTATTGGTCCTCAATATTTATAGATGCGAAGGAATACGTCCAAACCCGCGACAACTCTCAACGAATGGGAAAACCAGGTCAGGCTGATGAAATTCCCTTGAAAGAAAAAATAGTCGTAGGACCATTTGAAAGATGGGCACTAGACTTCATCGGCCCCTTCAATCCAAATTCAAATCAGAAGGCCTATATTCTAGTAGCTACAAACTACATGACTAAATGGGTAGAGGCAGAAGCCCTACCAAATGCAACAGAAGAGGTAAACATCAAATTTATGTTCAAATTATTTGTATGCTATGGACTACCCAGGGAAGTAATCATTGATGGGGGGTCACAATTTACAGCTCATAGAATCGCCACCACCCTTCAAAATTATCATATTAAGAACAAAGTTACTTTTCCATATCAACCACAAGAAAATAGGCAAGTAGAAAGCACAAATAAGGTCCTGGAGGCAATCTTGACAAAGATGGTCTCAACAAATTGACAGAATCGGGCTACTGAGCTTCCAAATGCCTTATGGGCTTATCGAACAACATGGCGTAACACCACTGGCTACTCTCCATATCACCTACTCTATGGAAAAGAACCCATCTTCCTAATCGAGTTTGAGTTTAAAACCCTAAGGATGGCCCAAGGAATTGGACTGGATCTAACAACGACACATAAACAACTCAATGAATTGGATGAATCATTCATATATGTTGTGGAGTGCACAGTTTTTATTCAACAACAAAGAGCGGCTTGGCACGACAAGCATATCAAGAAGAAATCATTCAAGAAGGGTGATTGGGTGCTTCTCTACGACTCCAGATTTCATGATTTTTTGGGAAAGTTACAGACACGGTGGTTGGGACCATATGAAATTGAGGAAGTCCATGATAATGGCACAGTCACTTTAAGCACCATATATGGCTCTGGATCTCCATTTCTGGTTAATGGGCATCGACTACAACTTTACCATCATCCTCCTTCAAAATAATCTTTCTACCAGTAAGTAAGTGAAGATCCTACCGTTCAAATTTTGGCTGGCTAGGAAGGTAACCCAGCCACCCCAACTCCATAAATGATGAATTTTGTTGACATTGTACATACTGTATATAGTTTTCATTAAGTATTAGTTTTTCTTTTTCTTTTCATTTTTCTGAGAGATAGGGACGATAACTGTAATCAACACAATTAACACTCTTTTCTATTCCACACTCTTGCTTTATCCTATCACGTGGACCCAGTCTTTCAAAGAAAAATGAATATGTCGTAATCTGCAGTAGTAATAGGGTAACCATAATGAACTCATGACATCAACAGACCATCCCATACTCGATTCTGAAATAAACTCACCCATAATAATTGAATGAATTTAGTTGATGACTAATCAACCTTAGATTCAACAAGAGAACAAATGTTTCCATGGGGAAGTTTCCAAAATTATCCATTAAGATTGTTAGAAATTAAAAAATGTTGTTCATTTAAAAGGAACAAATGTTGTTCCTTCGCGCGATTGTTGTTCATTTAAAAGGAACAACTGTTGTTCCTTCGCGCGATTGTTGTTCAATTGAAAGGAACAATTGTTGTTCCTTCTCGTGACTGTTGTTCCTTCGTGTGACTATTGTTCCTTCTCATAACTTGTTGTTCCTTTAAAAGGAATAGCTATTGCTCCTCCTGCGTTCTTCCTTATTGTTGTTCCTTTCTGTCATTGTTGTTCAAACGCTATCCATTCCTTTGGGGTACGCCTTTCATCAAATAATTTTCACCAACACTATTTCTAACTATCATCACAACGATCTATCATTATTTTGTGGATTATCTCCCATACCTTGTCAAATTTTTTTTGGATTAATCTCTTCGAAATATCTTAAACCTTGTTCATAATCAGTCACCACCATAATTTGTTTCTTTTCCCTATATACATACAAATATACCTGAATGAAATTTTGCCTTCATATTACAAAGAGTATTAAGCAGAATTTTACTTGGAATATTTACACTTCCTTACACCATCCCTTACTCTTAAAGAGTAGATGAGCCTCCCTTAATACACCTCTTTAAAAAAAAAAAAAAATAGATGAAAAAAAAACAAAAAAACAAGCAATAATATTTTTTCCCACAAAGAATAGGGGGTCTCATCATGATCCAACCTACCACGATCATAGGATACTACCCTAAGTGAAATTCCCACTATGGATACCACACTAGGGAAATGGCCTTTGACATTTTCTTTTGTCAAAGGAAAATAGGTCTCATCTCGAGCTAACTTGTTCACTTAAGTTACAATCTAGTGAGTGGCATTATCTTCATTTGGCTACCAAATTAGGATAATAGTATTTTTTCGAGAAAAGACGATTCATATATATATATATATATAAATGAATAAAGATAAGTAATAAAAATTTTCCACAAAGAATAGGGGGTCTCATCACGAGCCAACCTACCATGATCATAGGATACTAACCTAAGTGACATTCCCAGTAATGATACCACACCAGGGAAATAGACTTTGACATTTTATTTTGTCAAAGAACAAGAGGTCTCATCACGAGATAGCTTGTTCACTTAAGTTACACTCTAGTGAGTGGCATTTTCATCATCCAGCTACCGAGCTAGGATAATGGTATTTTTTGGGAAAATATGATTCAAGTATTTATTAAGGATACAGGCTCAGCTATCGGTTAAAAGGAAACCTTGCCAAGGCTATGGAGGCATGCCGGAAGCAATGGCTCCGCCTGTGGTATGTAAGTTTATCCCAAAACCACCAATTTTCTGTGTACCTCTAGATTTCCTTTACTCAAATAATAAGGCTATCATATCAGTTATACTCAATAACTTGGGAAAAGTAACGATATTATGATATGTGGAATATTTTTTTTTTTAAATGAACAGATTCAATTTATTTTGGTTTATTTATCCATAAAACATTTTTTTGAGCATTGGTATAATAAATTCGAAATTCCCACGGCAGAGGACTATCGTTTAATGATTTCCGATTTAAAGTGATTTTTGAAAATTATACATGATTAGTCCCCATCGACGATGGCAGCGCAATTATTACCTCTCACCGGAAATACCTACAGTCATTACATTCGCCTAAGCTGACGGTCAAGGAGAACCTCTACATTAATGAGGGGAGTGGATTCTCGGCACGCTTTCCGATAAGATGTGATGATTGTAATAAATGGAAAAACCACATTCTTATACACTTGTTGTTCGCTGTTGTTTTCTATTTTTTGCAATTATTCCTCCAAGATGGTCTAAACAAATTTGCAACTAGGAATGATAGTCGTTCTTATTTTCTCACAAAAATATGGGTGGTTCGCTGTTGTTTTCTTATTTTCTCACATTACTACAGTTAATAGAGCAGGCAAGAGAAATCCTACACCATTTAGGGTGGACAAAGTACTTCAACAATTTGCAAGGGTCTGATATAGACATCACGCTTGAATTGTTTTAGAATTTGCAGGGAGAAATATCCATAGTTCGGGACATACGAATTACAATTAATCCAAAAATAGTAGCATAAGTTAAAGGTCTCACTAACACAGGAATTCAATGGATAGGAAGATATACAATGCTCAAAGAAGCTGTAGAATCTTTCGTAGACTCTGGAGAAGAGTTGGACAAAAAGGGAAAGGGACTTAACCCCAACACCCTCAGCAAACCATGGAAAGAACTGGCAGGGGTAATTCAGAGGTACATCACCTATGATGGAAGATACGATGTAATCCGACCACGCCACCTCAAACTTCTAGAGACACTCAAACAACGATTAATAATCAATCTACCTTTCTTTCTAAATGCCATGTTACATGAGGTTGCCTTAAGAACAGAGAAGTCCAAGGATCCTATTACTGTTATCAACCATCATGGATTAATTAAATTGATAGTAAGTAAGGCACTGAGTCAAACCCAATTGACATGGGATAATCTAACTAGGGCTAATAAACCTCTACAACTGGAACAACCTGAATTATATCATGAAAACCCATTATAGGAAACTGAAGAGATACAGGGAGAGGAGGCCACTACCCAAATAGAAGTTTCACCTCCTCAAACGAAAGTCGAGGAAGACCCTGTTCAAATGACAGAGGTTCAAACCTCACGGAAAAAGGCTCAGACCTCAACGACAAAGGCTTAAACCCCACAAGCAAGGCCACTAACCAGAAAGAGAAAAAGAGAAATGGATGCTTCTAAAACCCCCATTGAGAGAACGAGGAGAAACAGACGAACAAGAAACCCTGAAGAAATTCAGAACATAATAGAGAATCCCTTACATGAAAATGACCAAGGTATTGAGCATAAAGACCAAACTTCACAGGGAAAAATTTAAGAAGACACTGAGCCAGCATCAAAGCATATGACATAACAATGTTTGAAAAGCTATGAATAAGAAATAGCTCAGGTTTTAGGGATATTAGGAGATTAAATTAATAGAGATAAATCAAAAGCATATCAAGAATGAGCCTCTTCTTCAAATCTTGCTGAAAATTTCCCTGATATCGAAATGTCATTTGCTGAGGACACAACATATGAAGAACCACATCCTGAGGCAAGAAGCCCTCTTGAACATACACAACACTTGGAAGGAACAGAAGAACAACTACCTGCTAATCAAAACAAGGAGGACCTTGAGACTCCTCACAAACAAAAAGCAGGCAAAATCCATAAGAGAATTAGAAAGCTGAAAAAGGAGAACAAGTTGTTAAAGAGAAAGGTTAAAAAAGTTGAAGCATTAAAACTAAAGGTTGGAAAACTCAAAGGAATTATTAAATAATTGAGGAAGCATCTAGAAGAAGCAGATAAGGCCCACCAAAGAAAGAAAAACAAAAGGTCTAGAGTGCATGGAAGAAACCCTCTTCCTAAAAGAATGGTCACTACAAACTCTATGGGAACACAGATAGACTCTGAAGAGATAACAACATAGGATGCAATAGCTCAGAATGAGGAGGTAATTCCTTCAGAAACTGTTGATGTTAAAGTACAAACAGATACCCTAGTCTCAGACGAAATACCTCAATCCCTTGAACAAGACCCCACTATTAGGAGATTGGAGGAAGAATTGATACACTCCCAATAGAGCTTGATTCAAAGTAGGAATGAATTGATGACTATGGAAGAACATCTAGCATTCCAATCTCAGGAATAGAATGTTATCATTGATAGACTGGAAACAAAGATTATACAAGATGAACAAGTATTAACTCAATCCAGAGATGAGATGGGCACTATAGAATAATATCAAGCAGCTCAGTCTCAGGAACAAGATGTTGTTTTTGATAGGCTAAAGGTTAAGTTGGTACAAGCTCAACAAGCCTTAACTCAATCCAGAGAAGAAATGATCACTAGGGATGAACATCAAAAGGTTGTTAGGCAACTGAAGGCTATTTCAACAACAGAAAGTGAAACATATGATGAGCTCACCAAATCCCAAGAAAAGATTAAGAAAATGCAAAGTCAATTTGAAAAAGATTAGGATAAAATCAAGGAGATTTGTGATATTCACTCTCATGCAATAAATTGTAGAGACCCTGCCACCAATTATACCATATTCTTGCTGGAATGTTACTTGTTTTTAAGGGTAAAAGCCAGTTACATTTCCCATTGTCCCTGAGTTCATTTCATGTTTTAGAGAGTAGGAAGAAAAGGTGCAGTATTTTCTATGTGAATTATGCTTCCATAATCTATTTTGGAAGGTGAAAGGAAAAATAACCCTGGTCCCTTTATTGGAGAAATTTAGTTCCAGGCATTCATGTCCTTTACTAAGAACCAAGTTAGATGGGGAAAGGCTCACAATAATTTTATAAAGAGGGAAACAAGGTTAGATATTTGGATCAGAGGAGAACCCCTCAAGTCCTTTTCAGCCATTATGCAACATAGAACCTTTATGAAAAGGGGGGAGGGGGGTCAGAGATTCTATAGCCCCCATCCATCAACAAGTGATCCATTCAGGTATCATATACTTTAGATAACTCAAAGAAGAATCTCTTGCTACTTCTAAGGTGATATGGGATGCATCCTCCAATGAAGTCAAAATTAGGGAGCCCTTCAGGTTCAAGAATTTCTTTGGAGCTACGTACATAGTAGAAAGGTATTCTAGACTTCTCCTGGAGGAAGGAACTTCTTGTATTGGATGAAGGTATAATCCCCCTATGCTATTGTTTCCTCCATAAAGTTACCAAAAGGATTATCAAATTAACAAGAAAAGGGAGGATGTTGTTTTTGAAGAGCTCAAAAGAGGTAATGGGTTTAGGATACCTGGTGAGCCAACTTTCCCTCCTTACAACATCATTGCTTTACATGTAAGATCTCATCTTGCATGAGGACATGAAAGAAGGTAAACCGGGGGGTATGTTGGGTTATGAAAAAGGTACACATATCCTCCTTATTCACAAAGTTTGTGATAAAATCTTGAGTGACGTTTCTTTTAATTAGGGATAAATAGAATAGAAAATGATTAATATGTATTCTAGTGATGTTACTAAAGTCATGATGAATAAATTCTAAAATACGGTTGGAATTGTTTGATTTTTTTATAGGATTGGTTAAATATTGTCAAAACAAAAATAGAAAAGGATATCTTGAAAATGTGTGAGCCATTGGAGATTAAGGACTTTTGGCGAAAAAGCAGTTTTAAAGATGATTTGGTTTCCTATATTGTAACCTTATAATAGTAAAGTAATACTGAGGATATTCCGATCCTCGAGGTGACATGATTTACTTAGATTATTATATATATAGAGGATAATAGATCCTAAAAGACAAGCTAAGAATTATGTTCAAGTATTCAGACTCAGAGTTACTCTGCACAAACCGTTTTTGTGAATGATGTACCAGCTATGAAGTTAATAAATGATTTGATCGTTTTCACCATTTCTATATACTGATTTTATTGTAGCATGCTTCTAAGGACCAAGGGCCCAGTCTAAAGGAGCTATTGTTTCAGCTGTAATTGTATCAGTTTGATTTCTATTTTACGATTCAATTCCATTTCACAATAGTTAAGACGAATGCATAAGCGTGATAATGATTTGATACGGTTTGCATACAGAAGATAGATATCTCTCTTGAGTGTCAATGATTGTTGATTCCAATTTCCATTACTGTAGTTTTCTGCTTGACAATTCGTCACATTTTCATATGCGTTATTCCTTTTACTTAAGATTCTTGTTATCGCTTAGTTTGTATTTCAGGTTGCAAGGCTAAAAGATAAGGGTCAAACTGGTGTAACAGGGACCTACCCCACCCAATGTCACCACAATGAGGAGGTCCTTTCTATTTAGGGTGGCTAAGCCCAAGGGAGACATCCCTCGCAACCTAGGGTTTGAGAGGAAAAGGCTCAAGGGATTAAGGCTAGTTTCCTGTTCACAGATTACCGCCAATAAGATAGTCAAATGAAGAATAACCATAGGGAAGGCACCTTCTTGCGAGACAAGGCAAAAATGAAACTAATACATGCAACAGTGGTTAGTACTTCATAGATCAATGACTATCTTTGTTTCAATGTATATGAACATATATAGCAGTAAATATTGACGAAGTCAATGTTTGCAATATTGACAATGGAAATATAAAGTTACTTGCCAATAAATACCAGAATGATATAACATCCAATGAAAATGATCAATCCTTGAATTAACTCAATGCATTAAATATCATCAAATGCTCACATATAACAAAGTTCTGCATCAATATCCTAAGGATGATGTCATCTTTTATTAGGGTTAGTATGATAAGCAATATAATAGACAAAGAAGGTCAACGTTTTGTTATTTAGCCAATGAAAACTACCAATACATCAATGTCTATCATGGGATGACCAAGACAACAATATTTCCTATCAACAATAGCTCAAATTAGGCATGACGTCATCACTTATTGCAGGGTTAGAAGGTTGGTTGCGTCTAGTATGACGTCAGCCCTGGTTAGTATGCTAGGGTTAGTTAGGGTTTCAAAGTTTGAAAGTTTAAAATATGAATAAGCTAAACATTGGAGAGAAAAACCAGTGCCTTAGGGTATTATGGAGTCAAAAGTAAGGGCAATATCTCAGGAGGATCAAAATCTAAAGACTAGAGAGTTAGGTTCTATGGTGTTGCAATGGCAGGGCCCTAGAATCAAAACCCTAAGGGAAGGAGGCTCATTCCGATGTTGCTTAAGCAAGGCCTCA
>SNQJ01S0099357.1:14348-24607 GCA_010110895.2 Picea sitchensis | reverse complement strand
ATGAAAAAAAAAAACAAGCAATAATTTGTTTTCCCACAAAGAATAAGGGGTCTCATCACGAGCCAACCTACCATGATCATAGGATACTAACCTAAGTGAAATTCCCACTATGGCTACCACACTAGGGCAATGGCCTTTGACATTTTCTTTTGTCAAAGGAAATAGGTCTCATCTCGAGTTGACTTGTTCACTTAAGTTACAATCTAGTGAGTGGCATTATCTTCATCTAGCTACCAAATGAGGATAGTGGTATTTTTTCGAGAAAAGATGATTCAAATATATATATATATATAAACGAATAAATATAAGTAATAAAAATTTCCACAAAGAATAGGGGGTCTCATCACGAGCAAACCTACCATGATCATAGGATACTAACATAAGTGACATTCCCAGTAATGGTACCACACCAGGGAAATGGACTTTGACATTTTCTTTTGTCAAAGAATAAGAGGTCTCATCACGAGCTAGCTTGTTCACTTAAGTTACACTCTAGTGAGTGGCATTATCATCATCCGGATACCAAGCCAGGATAATGGTATTTTTTGGGAAAAGATGATTCAAGTATTTATTAAGGATACAGGCTCAACTATGGGTTAAAAGGAAACCCTGCCGAGGCTATGGACACCTGCCAGAAGCAGTGGCTCTGCCTGTGGTATGGAATTTTATCTCAAAACCACCAAGTTTCTGTGTACCTCTAGATTTTCTTTACTCAAATAATAAGGCTATCATATCAGTTATACTCAATAACTTGGGAAAAGTAACGATATTATGATATGTGGAATATTTTTTTTTAAAATGAACAGATTCAATTTATTTTGGTTTATTTATCCATAAAACATTTTTTTGATCATTGGTATAATAAATTCGAAATTCCCACGGAAGAGGACTATCGTTTAGTGATTTCCGATTTAAAGTGATTTTTGAAAATTATACATGATTAGTCCCCATCGACGATGGCAGCGCAATTACTACCTCTCACCGGAAATACCTACACTCATTACATTCACCTAAGCTGACGGTCGAGGACAACCTCTACATTAATGAGGGGAGTGGATTCTCAGCACGCTTTCCGATAAGATGTAATGATTGTAATAAATGGAAAAACCACATTCTTATACACTTGTTGTTCGTTGTTGTTTTCTATTTTTGGTAATTATTCCTCCAAGATGGTCTAACCAAATTTGCAACTAGGAATGATAGTCGTTCTTATTTTCTCACAAAAATATGGGTGGTTGAAGCGTGCACAGGGAGTCAACATTACTACAGTTAACAGAGCAAGCAAGAGAAATCCTACACCATTTAGGGTGAACAAAGTACTTCAACAATTTGCAAGGGTCTGATACAGACATCACGCTTGAATTATTTTAGAATTTGCAGGGAGAAATCGTAGCATAAGTTAAAGGTCTCCCTAACACAGGAATTCAATGGATAGGAAGATATACAATGCTCAAAGAAGCTATAGAATCTTTCGTAGACTCTGGAGAAGAGTTGGACAAAAAGGGAAAGAGACTTAACCCCAACACCCTCAACAAACCATGGAAAGAACTGGTAGGGGTAATCCAAAGGTACATCACCTATGATGGAAGATAGGATGTAATCCGACCACGCCACCTCAAACTTCTAGCGACACTCAAGCAACGATTAGTAATCAATCTACCTTTCTTTCTAAATTCCATGTTACATGAGGTTGCCTTAAGAACAAAGAAGTCCAAGGATCCTATTATTGTTATCAACCATCATGGATTAATTAAATTGATAGTAAGTAAGGCACTGAGTCAAACCCAATTGACATGGGATAATCTAATTAGGGCCAATAAACCTCTACAACTGGAACAACCTGAATTATATCATGAAAACCCATTATAGGAAACTGAAGAGATACAGGGAGAGGAGGCCACTACACAAATAGAAAAGTTTCACCTCCTCAACCCAAAGTCGAGGCAGACCCTGTTCAAATGACAGAGGTTTAGACCTCATGGAAAAAGGCTCAGACCTCAACAACAAAGGCTCAAACCCCACAAGCAAGGCCACTAACCAGAAAGAGAAAAAGAGAAATGGATGCTTCTAAAACCCCCATTGAGAGAACGAGGAGAAACAGACGAACAAGAAACCCTGAAGAAATTCAAAACATAATAGAGAATCCCTTACATGAAAATGACCAAGGTATTGAGCATAAAGAACAAACTTCACAGGGAAACAGTCAAGAAGACACCGAGCCAACATCAAAGCATATGACATAACAATGTTTGAAAATCTATGAATAAGAAATAGCTCAGGTTTTAGGGAGATTAGGAGCTTAAATTAATAGAGATAAATCAAAACCATATCAAGAATGAGCCTCTTCTTCAAATCTTGCTGAAAATTTCCCTGATATCGAATTGTCATTTGCTGAGGACACAACATATGAATAACCACATCCTGAGGCAAGAATCCCTCTTGAACAGACACAACACTTGGAAGGAACAGAAGAACACCTACCTGCTGATCAAAAGAAGGAAGACCTTGAGACTCCTCACAAACAAAAAGCAGGCAAAATCCATAAGAGAATTAAAAAGCTGAAAAAGGAGAACAAGTTGTTAAAGAGAAAGGTTAAAAAATTTGAAGCATTAAAACTAAAGGTTGGCAAACTCCAAGGAATTATTAAAGAATTGAGGAAGAATCTAGAACAAGCAGATAAGGCCCACCAAAGAAAGAAAAACAAAAGGTGCAGAGTGCATGGAATAAACCCTCTTCCTAAAAGAACGGTCACTACAAACTCTATGGGAACAAAGATAGACCCTGAAGAGATAACAAAAGAGGATGCAATAAATCAGAATGAGGAGGTAATTTCTTCAGAAACTATTGATGTTGAAGTACAAATAGATACCCTAGTCTCAGACGAAATACCTCAATCCCTTGAACAAGACCCCACCATTAGGATATTGGAGGAAGAATTGATACACTCCCAATAGATCTTGATTCAAAGTAGGAATGAATTGATGACTATGGAAGAACATCTAGCATTCCAATCTCAGGAATAGAATGCTATCGTTGATAGAATGGAAACAAAGATTATACAATCTCAACAAGTATTAACTCAATCCAGAGATGAGATGGGCACTATAGAATAATATCAAGCAACTCAGTCTCAGGAACAAGATGTTGTTATTGATAGGCTAAAGGTTAAGATGGTACAAGCTCAACAAGCCTTAACTCAATCCAGAGAAGAAATGATCACTAGGGATGAACATCAAAAGGTTGTTAGGCAACTGAAGGATATTTCAGCAATAGAAAGTGAAACATATGCTGAGCTCACCAAAGCCCAAGAAAAGATTAAGAAAATGCAAAGTCAATTTGAAAAAGATTAGGAGAAAATCAAGGAGATTTGTGATATTCACTCTCATGCAATCAATTGTAGAGACCTTGCCACCAATTATACCATATTATTGCTGGAATGTTACCTGTTGTTAAGGGTAAAAGCCAGTTACATTTCCCATTGTCCCTGAGTTCATTTCATGTTTTAGAGAGTAGGAGGAAAAGGTGCAGTATTTTCTATGTGAATTATGCTTCCATAATTTATTTTGGAAGATGAAAGGAAAAATAACCCTGGTCCCTTTATTGGAGAAATTTAGTTCCAGGCATTCATGTCCTTTACTAAGAACCAAGTTAGATGGGGAAAGGCTCACAATAATTTTATAAAGAGGGAAACAAGGTTAGATCTTTGGATCAGAGGAGAACCCCTCAAGTCCTTTCCAACCATTATGCAACATAGAACCTTTATGAAAAGGGGGGAGGGGGGTCAGAGATTCTATAGCCCCCATCCATCAACAAGTGATCCATTCAGGCATCATATACTTTAGATAACTCAAAGAAGAATCTCTTGCTGCTTCTAAGGTGATATGGGATACATCCTCCAATGAAGTCAAAATTAGGGAGCCCTTCAGGTTCAAGACTTTCTTTGCAGCTAGGTACAGAGTAGAAAGGTATTCTAGACTTCTCTTGGAGGAAGGAACTTCTTGGATTGGATGAAGGTATAATCCCCCTATCCTATTGTTTCCTCCAGAAAGTTACCAAAAGGATTATCAAATTAACAAGAAAAGGGAGGATGTTGCTTTTGAAGAGCTCAAAAGAAGTAATGGGTTTAGGATACCTGGTGAACCAACTTTCCCTCCTTACAACATCATTGCTTTACATGTAAGATCTCATCTTGCATGAGGACATGCAAGAAGGTAAACTGGGGGGTATGTTGGGTTATGAAAAAGGTACACATATCCTCCTTATTCACAAAGTTTNGTCTTCTAGTGATGTTATTGAAGTCATGATGAATAAATTCTAAAATACGGTTGGAATTGTTTGATTTTTTTATAGGATTGGTTAAATATTGTCAAAACCAAAATAGCAAAGGATATCTTGAAAATGTGTGAGCCATTGGAGATTAAGGACTTTTGGCGAAAAAGAAGTTTTAAAGATGATTTGGTTTCTTATATTGTAACCTTATAATAGTAAGGTAATCCTAAGGATATTCTGATCCTTGAGGTGACTTGATTTACTCAAATTATTGTATATATAGAGGATAATAGATCCTAAAAGACAAGCTAAGAATTACGTTCAAGTATTCAGACTCAGAGTTACTCTGCACAAACCGTTTTTGTGAATGATGTACCGGCTATGAAGTTAATAAAAGATTTGATCGTTTTCACCATTTCTATATACTGATTTTCTTGTAGCATGCTTCTAAGGACCAAGGGCCCAGTCTAAAGGAGCTACTGTTTCAGTTGTAATTGTATCAGTTTGATTTCAATTTTACGATTCAATTCCATTTCACAATAGTTAAGACGAATGCATAAGCGTGATAATGATTTGATACGGTTTGCATACAGAAGATAGATATCTCTCTTGAGTGTCAATCATTGTTGATTCCAATTTCCATTACTGTAGTTTTCTTCTTGACAATTTGTCACGTTTTCATATGCGTTATTCCTTTTACTTAAGATTCTTGTTATCGCTCACTTTGTATTTCAGGTTGCAAGGCTAAAAGACAAGGGTCAAACTGGCATAACAGGGACCTACCCCACCCAATGTCACCACAATGGGGAGGTCCTTTCTATTTAGGGTGGCTAAGCCCAAGGGAGACATCCCTGGCACTCTGGGGTTTGAGAGGAAAAGGCTCAAGGGATTAAGGCTAGTTTCTCCTTCACACATTACCGCCAATAAGATAGTCAAATGAAGAATAACCATAGGGAAGGCACCTGCCTACGAGACAAGGAAACAATGAAACTAATACATGCAACAGTGGTTAGTACTTCATAGATCAATGACTATCTTTGTTTCAATGTATATGAACATATATAGCAGTAAATATTGACGAAGTCAATGTTTGCAATATTGACAATGGCAATATAAAGTTACTTGTCAATAAATACCAGAATGATATAGCATTCAGTGAAAATGATCAATCCCTGAATTAACTCAATGCATTAAATATCATCAAATGCTCACATATAACAAAGTGTTGCGTCAATATCCTAAGGATGATGTCAACTTTTATTAGGGTTAGTATGATAAGAAATATAATAGACAAAGAAGGTCAACGTTTTGTTATTTAGTGAATGAAAACTACCAATACATCAATGTCTATCACGGGATGACCAAGCCAACAATATTTCCTATCAACAATAGCTCAAATTAGTCATGACGTCATCACTTATTGCAGGGTTAGAAGGTTGGTTGCGTCTAGTATGATGTCAGCCCTGGTTAGTACACTAGGGTTAGTTAGGGTTTCAAAGTTTGAAAGTTTAAAAGATGAATAAGTTCAACATTGGAGAGAAAAACCAGTTGATGCAACACGTGCCACCAGGCACGTCCGCTCCCACCAGGACCTTCTTTTCCCTAGGCCCGAAGAGCTAGAATGTTCTCCAAAACCCCCTTTATCGGAAGTTTCGCACCCACAGGGTGCTCTCCTGACGATCTCCTTTCACCTATCGGGAAATCGGACCTCGCGCAATCGCGAGTCCTACACTCGGGTCTCACAATCCCTGAACCCCGATATAATACTCAACCGTGCTCCTTTCCTCTTGTCGGAGATTGTTCTGTCAGAAAATCGGTGGTGGCACTGCCGTAAACCACTTACCTTACGAATCCCCGATTCCCGATCTCCAATTCCACTTGTCGTCGAGTCGCGACAAGGCTCAACCTTCCTATCACCGTCCTGCACTAAGGCCCTTAGCCCTATCGGGAAATTGCGGATCGGAAGATCGCGATTCCCGTTGCCAATGAACGCGGGATATTCAATTCCCCGAACCCCGATGCGCGGTGACACCTGGCTCCTATCCCACCTTCCGGGACCCACAACTTTAACTATCGGGATATCGCAATTCGTGATATCGCGGTTTCTAATGCGACGACTCCCTTTTCCTCGGAAACCCCGAAATGCCAATCTCCGATATCCTCTGGATCTCGCGCCGCGTATCCCAACTTGCGGTCAACGATCCCGATCTTCCTGGAAATTCACTAATTGTGAGTTCATGCACTTGACTCTTGGCTTCGGAAGCTCCGATCCTCCGATGAACCGAGTTCCATTGACTCCCCTTCTCCTTGACGCGTGTCTCACCAAAAGCAACGGCTTAGATCCCTTTGGGAAATCGCGGATCACGATTCCTTTCTACAAGAGTTCCACGACCAAGGAACCCCAATATCCCGAATTCCAAATCTCCGGGGGCTTCCTCGGCTCCTTTGGATTTAAACCCTGCACAAATTTTCCGAGATCTAACGGTTGTCGGAACATCGTAGTTTCCTCGATGAATCCTGGCCGTCGATTCCTCCTCCTCGAGGATTTCTTTAGAAGACTAAGACTCCTTTCTCAGAACATATCCCTGGGCACTTGCACTTGTCTCTCCTGCTCGAACTTTTCTCGACCCAAAAACTCCTGGACTCTCCTTCGACTATATCACGAAAGTGTTAACCCTCCTGAGCTTTTATACTCTGACTCCTTCAGAGGAAATTGTGCGCGCTCCTCGTGGAAACCCTGTAAACAATTCAAGTGTTCGAACTCCCTCGACTCCACGCAACTCCTGCGACAGTAGTCTGCTATCTCCTCTTGCTCAGATTTTCAACTGAGACGTCCGTTCCCGCCTGCGCACTCCTTGCACGGCTTCAATAATTCGCTTCTTCCTCTGGGCGAATGAGAACAAAGGTTAAACTACTGAGCCTTCATCAATGCACTCTTTGCGGATGAATTCAACTGCAGACCTTGCAGGAATCTCCTGGCTCAGATAGAGAAACAATTGAAACTCATTCCATTCTTTCTTCAGACTTCACTTTGAATCATGAAATCACATGCACAACATATACAAAGCAAATGCATAACAGAGGACAAACATTCATGAGCACATAACTACATACACAGAGAAACAACACCAGTCCTGAGTTTGAATCAGAATTTCTTTCTATTAATTCAACATCTGTACATGGGTGTTCTTCATACAATTGTCTGCTTGCTCTTTCTTCTGAATGCTTGATTACTACTATTACAATGATACAATGAGGGTGTCTATATCCATTTTCCCTCCTTCCATATAAAACTGTCTAATATGGAAATAAAATCCTATCTACCTGCATTAATTATATTAAATGCCTCCTATCTACTTCAGACAAGAATTCATCAAAGACTTGCGCTACAATCCCAAAGCACTTTCAAAAATTTGGATTGTCTATCCAGCTAATCTCCGCTTGATGTGTTGGCTCGCTTGCTGAGTTGGCAATGCTCCTACATCATACTCGTCGGCTTGAAAACTTTCATGGCTCTTGTCCATGAGGTTCTGCATGGTTTGTCCATGCTTTTGAATAACTGCTTCTGTCTCCCAGCTGGCATCTTCCACTGGATGGTTCTTCCATTTGACCAGATATTCGAAGTATTGCTTTTGTCTGGTTTTTTTGTTCACCCTCTTGTCAAGTATACACTCCATCTGTGGATTTTCTACAATCAACATCTACTTCTGCCACTGGATTTCTGGTTGTTCGTCATTTCCAGCTCCTGCTTCTTCAGCCTTATATGGATATAAGTCTGAGACATTGAATGTCGGAGATATTCCGATCTCATTCAACAATTCAATCTCATAAGCGTTTTCTTCCAATTTGTTCAGGACTCTACATGGCCCAATTTTCTTCATTTTGAGCTTGTTGTATGTTCCCCTTGGAAACCTTTCCTTCCTTATATGTGCCAGAACTAGATCACCAAATTCGAACTGAAGTTGTCTTCGATGTTGATCCGCTCTGCGCTTATACTCCTGGTCTGATTCCAGCAATCGCTCCCTCACCTTGCTATGAAGATCTTCCATTGCCTCTGCAAACTCTTCAGCGCTTGCACTCTTAGTCATTATCTTCTTTGAATCCCTCAGTTCAGATACTCCTCTTGGTTTCCTGTCGTATACAATATCAAATGGACTTTTGTTTGTGCTCCTGTTCACTGAGTCATTATATGCAAACTCTGCCTATGGAAACACATTGTCCCAACTGCTGTGGTGCTCTGTCACCAAGCTTCTTAATAAATATCCCAGACTTCTATTTACCACCTCTGTTTTCCCATCTGTCTGAGGATGATAGGAAGAACTAAACATCAAGTTAGTTCCCATATTCTTCCAGAGTGTCCTCCAGAAATGTCCAATGAACTTTGTATCCCTGTTCGATACTATGCTTTTGGGTAACCCATGAAGTCTAACGATCTCCTTGAAGAACAAACTTGCGATATGAGTCGCATCGCTGGTTTTCTGGCATGGAATAAAATGTGCCATTTTGGAAAACCTGTCAACCACCACAAAGATTGAATCATGTCCTCTTTGCATCCTTGGTAATCCTAATACGAAATCTATGTTGATTTCATCCCATGGCCGCTCGGCTATGGGTAGCGATTGGTAGAATCCCGCATTTTGCTTCCTGCCCTTTGAATGTTGGCAAATTCTGCATCTGTCAACAAACTTCTTGACATATGTTCGCATCTTCAGCCAAAAATAGGCTTCGCTCATCTTTGAAAATGTCTTGTCGTGGCCAAAATGTCCTGCTAATCTGCCACTATGCTTTTCTTTTAGCAAATTCTCCCTCATGGAGCAATTCGGAATACACAGTTGATTGCCTTTGAACAGTAATCTGTCCTGGATCACATAATCTATCCATGGGCTTCTGTCTCTGAGAACTGGATTCTCAGCTGCTTCATATGCCTCTGCAAAATATGTATCACTTGCATACATGTTCCTAAGATTTTCAAAACCCAATGTTTTGACTCGAAACTTCTGCAGCAACAAACACTTCCTGCTCAAAGCATCAACCACTTTGTTAGCAGTACCTGAAATGTGTTTAATTACAAATGTAAAATTTTGCATATACTCTACCCATTTAGCATGTTTCTGATTCAACTTCTCCTGTTGAGTCACAAACTGCAATGCATGATTATCACTATACAAAACAAATTCTTTTGGGATCAAGTAATGCCTCCATTTCTTCAACGCTTGTATGATGGCATAAAATTCTTTATCATACGTTGAGTACTTTACTTTTGCCTCATCCAGCTTCTCACTGAAATATGCAATTGGTATATCCCCCTGGATTAAGACCGCTCCTATGTCATACCCACTGGCATCACATTTCACCTTAAATATCTTCTGAAAATATGGCAACATCAACACTGGTCGTTCCGTGATCTTCCGCTTCAATAGATTGAAGCTCTTTTCAGCCTCGTCTGTCCAGTGAAAAGTATTATGCCGCTTCTTCATTGTGTCCATCATTTCTGCGCTAATCCCACTAAAATTCCTGATGAATTTTCTGTAGAAACTAGCCAAACCATGAAAACTTCTCACCTCGAAAACATTTCTTGGTGATGGCCAATTTTTAATCACCTCCACTTTACTTGGATCCATCTTCAATTCATTTTTCGATATGACAAACCCCAAGTAAATGAGTTTTGTCTTCATAAATGAAGATTTCCTCATGTTGATCAACAACTTCTCCTGCTGTAGCTTCCTCATTACAATGGCCAAATGCTTCAAATGTTCTTCTTTCGTTTTTCTGAAAATCAATATGTCATCCAAATAAACAATGACAAACTTACCAATGAATTCCTTCAGCACTTCGTTCATCAGTCTCATGAATGTACTCGGTGCATTTGTCAAGCCAAACGGCATGACTAGCCATTCGTACAACTCTTCATTGGTTTTAAAGGCTGTCTTCCACTCATCGCCTTGCCTCATGCGAATCTGATGCCATGGGCACTGACTCGGCAGGCACTG
>SNQJ01S0099355.1:0-12129 GCA_010110895.2 Picea sitchensis | reverse complement strand
AGAATTCTATGGTTGGATAAGAGGTATACAATCCATGATGAAGACATCCAAAATCTTACTGGACTATCCTCCCAAGGAGAGGATGTGTTGAAAGGATTCCAGAGCCCCAGTAAGCACGATAAAAAGAAAGGCGAGCTTAGCCTATATGAGAAATTCAACACAAAGAGGGGAGGGTGCACAACAGTAATCGAACCAATACTACATGAGACAGTCCAGACTAGATGCTACATCATATCAAGCAAGGTTATAAGATCATATTACAAGGGAGAATTCACTCTATATGCATTATTAGTTGCCGAATTTTGTGCCAATGGAGCAATGTTTAATTGGTGTAGTTACCTACTGGAGGAACTACTGGTAGGTTGTGAGGAAGTGCAGGAGAAGGGAGGAACCTTCACTTATGGATACCTACTTGTAAAATTTGAAATGTTCAAATGAAAGCCACCTATGGGCAAACATCCGACAATACCAGATAAGGGTCGCATGGTGAAGATGTTTGAGCCATGGCAGTCCAGACCAGACTCGAAAAATATAGCCTTCAACACCACAACATTTTCTAAATGGAATAATGGTCTGATAGACATAATGCAGAGGTTGTGAATCCTGTAGGAGATCCTCAACCGCAATACGAGAAATATCACCTTTAGCATGAACCGACACTATACATTTGTCTGGCCGAGACATGTCAGCAGGGAACATTTCCACACAAGGATGCTACTGTTCTATCTAGATGAGGAGTCCTTTGATAGGGAATTCATGTCATGGCCAGGAGTCAAACGCAATCTGTGCAAGTCAGGGATGCATTACAATTTTCCTGCGGAGTTGCTGAAGAAAAAAGGCAAGGAAGCAGGAGAAGGACCGAGCTCAGGCCCAGAGTCGAAGAAGCCAGATGCTTCGATATAATCAAACTCAGAGGAGGAAGAAGATATATATCAATTAGAGTAGAGGAAAAGATTGGTCATCCATCAGCTGCCAGATGATGTTGTGTTTTCAGGTGCAGATGTTAACCAGATCTTGGGAGTTGTGTTTGGTACCAAACCATTGGTGAGGAGGCCCATAACCAAGGTCTCGCTGAAAAAACCTCTAAACCCCNCACTCGTGCATCGGTCAAAGCCACCACTATCATTGATATTCAGGATGACCCGAAGCCTGAAACACTTTCATCCACATTTGTCATTGAGCACCCTCCATCACCTGCACCACCCAAATCACCAAACCTCGCCACCACCAGTCCACCCCAGACGAAAAACCCAGAGCCAATGTAGCTCAATCAACCATAAATAGTGGAGTGATGACTCCCAGGAATAACCCAAGAGTCACCCAAACCAACATCGGAATTTTCTGGTCCATACCCCAAAGCATCAGAGCCGAGCATGAAGCTGAATGATCCAAACCTAGACACCCAGGAACAACAGCCTGAGTCTTCAATGCAAGGAAAAGATGCCCGAACTCGAGAGGAGCCAAAAGTCGAAAGAAACCAACAAATCACCTCACCATCCAAGAGTGAGGGTGCCTAAGAAATCAAGGCGCGTGAAGTAGAAGCACCGAAAGAGACGGAGATACTAGATGCTCAGAACGAACCAGAATCAACAAATGGGAAGGATACAACATCCACGCGAGAAAAATGGAGCAGGTCCTCTAGAATCCTCATCAATGCACCAAATTGATGCAACTTTTCATAGCTAGAACATAAGTTCTGACTCTTTTTCCCACAGTGCTAAGGTTGAGGATCACACTAGCGCCACCAACGGAGGAAGAGGTAGAAACCTGTTGAGACCATTCAACGACCAGTGGACTTCCGCTGCAGGCACAAGCACCCAGAGGCGCAAATCCTTCATCCATCGACCTGGTACAGTGGCCAATGATGCAATTATTTGGACTAATCCAAGTATCAACAGACCAATTAGAGCAAAGGCTCCAGGATACTGAGAGATCTATTGGTTGTGGAGCCTGATTATCTTCCAGATTCAGAGGTCTTTTGTTTCTAGCTGTGTTTATACCCCATGAAGTATTTACACCCTATAAGTATGTACACTCTTCCATGTGGGGGAGTGCAGAGGAGGGTTACCCCCTCTGCGGGCTCTGGGAGGGGATATCCCCCCGGCTGGGGGGTTCAGGGGCGAAGCCCCTGAAGGAAAATTTCCCTTGTAAATGTATATTGTAATTTGATTGTAAATCTGGACCATTCATTATAAGGTCATAGATCTAACGATAGAAATTATGTTAGGGTATTTTTCCCTAGAAGGCAACCCTCTGTTATGAGGGAAATGTATTGCGGCTATGCATGATGGTGAATATTGTATTCCAAGATAGGAGACTGTGGGAGAAAGAAGAGGAAGTTACAACGGGTTTGTTGTAGGTTGTATCCCTTCATTTGTTGGATAATAATAAAGGAAGGACCTGGAAATTTCTCTGGTCGATGTAGCCCACACTGGGTGAACCATGTATATCTGTGTCTCTATTTTTTTGTGTATCTTCTATGTTTTATTTCTGCATTTGTTTTATTTTATTGCTCCGCGATCCTGTTTTTCTAAAAACTGGTATCAGAGTGAAAGGTAACTCGTAGGAAAAGAGGGTTCCTGGTTCGAGTGGGACCAATGTCGGAAGATGGGAAGTTTAGGGTCGAAAAATTTAATGGCCAAAACTACCAGTTATGGAAGATGTAGATGGAATATTATTTATATCAGAAGTGTCTATTCCTACCATTGGGCAGAATAGCAAAGAAGTCGATAGCTATGAAGGACGAAGAATGAGATTTTCTTGACAGAAAGTCTCTAGGAACGATACGGCTGAGCCTGGAAGTGTCGATGGCTTTCAATATTTCAAAAGAAAAGACAACGAAGGGTTTGATGGATGCATTGGCTAAATTGTATGAAAAACCATCAACATCCAATAAGGTATTTCTAATGAAGAGATTATTTAATATGAAGATGTCAGAAGGTGGGTATGTTGCAGATCATTTAAATGATTTTAATACGGTTACTAATCAACTAAGTTCTGTAAAAGTGGACTTTGATGATGAGGTTGGGGCTCTTCTAATCTTGTGCACATTACCAGAAAGATGGAACAACTTGGTCATGGTTGTAAGTAACTTTGTCTCTGGTTCAAATACTTTAAAATTTGATGATGTTGTTGGTGTTATCCTTAGTGAGGAAATGTGACAGTAAAGCACAAGTGCGACATCAGGTAATGCGTTGAACATGGAGAACAAGGGAAGACAAAAGGATAGAGTAAAGGGCCCAGGGAACCACGTGAATTCTAAGAAGGGCAGATCCAAATCCAGACTTGGAAAGATAGAGTACTGGAATTGTAGGAAGAAAGGACATTTGAAGAAAGACTACAGAGCTCCAAAGAAACAAAGAGATGGACAATAGGAGAGAAATCACGAAGAAAATGTAACATGTGATGTGTTACAATATGCTTTGGTTATTTCTATAGATAATATTTCTTAGTCTTGGGTAGTAGATTCGGAGGCTTCATTTCATGCCACACCCTATAGGATTTTTTTTATATATTATGTTCAAGGTGATTTTGGACAAGTTCATTTGGGTGATGATGCACCATGCAAAATTGTTGGAATGGGAAAGGTAAAAATAAATCAACGCAATGGAAACCAATGGTTGTTGAAAGAGGTAAGACATGTTCCAGATTTAAGGAAAAACCTAATTTCAACAGGGAAGTTGGCAAGTGAAGGTTGTATATCCATATTTACAGATAAGACATGGAAGGTCATCAAAGGGTCATTGGTGATAGGAAAAGGAGAGAAGGTAGGTACATTGTATTTATGTACTGGTAATATTGACTCTTTTATCTCTTTAGCTTCTACAGGAGTGGATACAACACTGTGGCATCATAGGCTGGGACACATGAGTGAGAAGGGAATGCAGATACTTCACAAAACAAATTTGTTGCTAGATCTTAAACAAATTGACTTGGACTTTTGTGAGAACTGTGTTTATGGAAAACAGAAGAGAGTCGGATTTCTCAGAGTCGAAAAAGAAAAGAAGAATGAAAGGTTAGAGATTGTGCATATAGATGTATGGGGACTAGCTCAGGTATCATCTCTTGGTGGATCTCATTATTATGTTACTTTTATTGATGATGCAACTAGAAAAACTTGGGTTTATTGCATTTGACAAAAATATTATGTTTTTGATACTTTTAAGAAATGGAAATATTTGGTTGAGAATGAGACAGGAAAAAGTTTCAAGTGTCTCAGATCAGATAATGGAGGTGAATATTGCAACAAGGAGTTTGATGATTATTGTTCATACCATGGGATTCATAGAGAGAAGGAAACTCCAAGAACACCACAAGAAAATGGTGTGTGAGAAAGGATGAACATGAAAATCATGGAGTGTGCAAGGAGTATGAGATTTGAATCTTGAACAATTAGATGTTAAAACAACTTTTCTCCATGGGGATTTGTAGGAAGAGATTTATATGTAGTAGCCACAGGGGTATAAGGTCAAAGGGAAGACGAATTTGGTATGCAGGTTTATAAAGAGCTTGTATGGCCTAAAACAAGCTCCAAGGCAGTGGTATTTGAAGTTTGACAGGTTTATGACAGAACAAGGTTATAGTAGATGCCATTATGATCACTGTGTTTATTTCAAAAATATAGAAAATGGAAGCTATATTATCTTGCTATTGTATGTAGATGACATGCTTGTTGCAGGGTCTAATATGTAGGATATAAATGTGCTCAAGAAAAAATTAGCTAACTCATTTGCGATGAAGGATTTGGGCAATGCAAATAAAATCCTTGGTATGAGAATAACAAGAGACGAGAAAAATCGTAAATTGACATTGTCTCAGGGTGAGTACATAGAGAAGGTGTTGGAAAGTTTCAGAATGCAAAACTAGTTAGTACACCTTTGGCTAGCCATTTCAAATTAACTAAGGAAATGTGTCCCAAGACACAGGAGGAGATAGAATACATGTCCAGGGTCCCTTATTCATCAGTAGTTGTAAGCTTGATGTATGAAATGGTTTTCACAAGACCAGATATTGCAAATGCAGTGGGAGTTGTGAGCAGGTATATGAACAATCCAGGTAAAGAACATTGGGAGGCAGTAAATTGGATTCTCAGGTATTTGAGAGGTACTGCTACTCATGCATTATGTTTTGGAGGTTCAGACACTTTTCTACAAGGATATGTTGATTCGGATATGGCAGGTACCATTTCATACGATCTGTCTTGGAAGATGGACATTTGAAGTTGGAAAATATACACACTAGCCAGAATCCTGCAGATATGTTAACAAAGGAAATAACTAAGGAGAAACTAAGTTCCTTCTCAGTTTCAGTTGGTCTTCAAGAATGAATATGAAGATGAGAAATTCTACAGGTCCAATAAGGTTCATAGTCCATCAAATACAACAGTGGTGGAGTTGTTGAGATCAGTATCTAAGTGGGAGATTGTTGCTTGTGGAGCTTGATTATCTTCCAGATTCAGAGGTCTTTTGTTTCCAGCCATGTTTATACCCCATGAAGTATTTACACCCTATAATTATGTACACTCTTCCATGTGGGGGAGTGTATAGGGGGGTTACCCCCTCTGCGGGGTCCGGGTGGGGCTATCCCCCCGACTGGGGGATTCGGGGGTGAAGCCCCCGAAGGAATTTTTTTCTTATAAATGTATATTGTAATTTCATTGTAAATCTAGATCGTTCATTATAAGGTTGCATATCTAATGGCATAAATTATGTTAGGGATTTTTTCCCTAGAAGGAAACCCTCTGTTATGAGGGAGATGTATTGCATCTATGCATGATGGTGAATATTGTATTCTTAGATAGGAGACTGTGGGAGAAATAAGAGGAAGTTACAGTGGGTTTGTTGTAGTTTGTATCCCTTCATTTGCTGGATAATAATAAAGGAAGGACCTAGCAACTTCTCTGGTGGATGTAGCCCACACTGGGTGAACCACGTATATCTTTGTTTCTATTGTATTGTGTATCTTCTGTGTTTTATTTCCACATTTTTTTATTTTTATTGCTCTGCGATCCTATTTTTCCAACAAGATCTGTCGAGGTTGCAAGGAAGGAAGAGTTTATCGCACAAACATGCAGGATACAACAAGATCATGACAAACTCCAAGTCCAGTGAAAAATGGAAAAAGTGCAGGAAAGACTTGTTGAAGCCTGGCCAGAGATTTAGAAGGTTGCGCCCAACCTACCTGAAGCTAACAATGTCAGCGAGTCATAGCAATAGATCGAGTTTATACAAGAATCATGGACACAACTCTCTACTCCCACTGAGAAGCTGGAAGAAAAGATACAACAAGTCTAGGAGGAAGCAGGACAGCAGCTACAAAAGAAAATGCAAAAGATAATATTGCAAGGTAACAATGCCTGACCAGCACTGCACAAGAACACAACGAAATGCATCAAAATCTTCAGGGAAGTCAGCGACTGGATTGGCATCATCGCTCAACGAAACCAAGTCTTGGAGGAGGTGCGCATAAATATCCAGGTGTTGAACGAATAAGTTGCGGCCATAATGGATCCCATGGAGAAACAACAGAAGTTCGACCAAATCCAACAGGTCGAAAATGAATTGAATACATTCTTTTAGGCACAGTCCATAGCCAAGAAGGAGTTGTGCGACTTTCGACCTGTAATTCAGACAACCTACATGAAAATGCATCAAGTTGATGCAACAATAGATTGCAGGTGGAACTTGTTGGTCGAGGCCAAGCCAAAGGAATATAGCAAAGAGACGACCCAAAAGTTTCTTGCAGAGGCATCACTCCTTGCTCGGAAATGGCAGGACAAAGTTTGAATATTTCAAGGAGTGAAATAGCGAGCCTTAGAGTTAGTACCAAAGTTGGGCCCTTAGTTTGAAGAGGCAAAAGAAGAGAAATCACAGAAAGAAGAGCCTAAGGAAGAATAAAATGAGGATAAGGGAAAACAATAGATGCTCCCGGAGGATGTGAAAGAACCAAGCGCTTGACTCAAGGGTGAGTCAAGGATTGTGGTCGGAGCATGTTAGGACCTTCATTTTTGGATAAGGAATTGCACAAGTTTTGAATGAGCACGAGTTGCATAAGATTCGTCAGAGGCCTAAAGAAAGAGAAACAAAAATCATTTTTGAAATTCAGCGCAATGCCAATTAAGAAGCAAACGGTTGCAACAGAACAAGAAAGCGTGCAAGCCGAGAAGGAAGACACAACCCAACTTATATATAGGGATAAACATAATTGTAAAATGGTTAATTAGTCGGGTTGTGGTTGATTCGATTGATTTATTCATTCTTGTTGTTGTTACCCATTCAGATTAGTTTTTTATTATTGTAAGTCAAGTTAATTCAAGTACTAAGTCTATAATGAATGGGATCTATCAGTTTGAGAATTGGAGATCTGCGACACGAGTCTAGAGCCAAGAGTCTGTATAGCGCATTACTATGTAATTATGAGTCTGTAATTAGAGAAGGATTCTGAAAATAATATGAAGAAGGACCCAAAATTTCAAATATCATGTGTCTCTGTGTGTTTACTTATGCATTACAGTGTTTCCTTATGGCTTATGAGTTCTATTTGATGGTTCTATGTTTAAATTCTTGCTAGCAATGCAAGTAGGTTCGATTCTTGCAAATTTATGTTTCAGGTCTATTCATGTCTCTTGCGCAAGATCATGAATGAGTCTGGAAGGATCTATAGATCCTTCTAAGTCTTTTCCCTACCCTTCCCTATCTATGTGTCTCAGTAGCGCTTCGGGTGAGACTTCTTCTCTTTGGAGGAGATAAAAATACCCGCACTCTAGACTACATGGTACCTTTTGTTGGTAACCTGAGAAGGACCATGGTCTGATCAAACTCGCGCCAACACAATCTATCAATAGACTAGATTGTATTGGAAATTTTCCTGCCATTTACAAAGTGGTGGAAAAACTTGGTGTCTTCATCCCCAGATTCTAACCAGAGATATTTGCTTCTCATTCTCCATTATTTTTCTTTGCTTGAAAGGATTTTTCTCCTATTTAGGTCCAGAAGCATGTACTCCTCTTTCATCTTAGCTAAGGGGGGCTCAAATGTTCATTTTCCCTTCCAGGCCTTCATATTTTATTCAATTTAGAGTAAGGCTTTGTCCTTTGTTTTCTTTCTTTCCTTGTTCCCTGGGATGGAGATCTCTTTTTCCTTTTTAGATTTTCCATAAATTGTATGGTTGGGGATTCCAGAAAGCATGGATTGTAGGGGGGGCAACATCATTTGATAGCTTCGATGTACACTTGTGAATTTTAAGGGACTAGGGGGGTTCTCCCCCTTCGATAACTCCAAAATAATGGGATTGTGATAATATATACAACGTGGGGCCACCCATTATATGGAACACAAATTTCCATGTAATATGGGTTCAGACAGAAGAAATATGTCAATTCGCTTTGCATCCCTATCTTCCCCTATGTGCAGGTTCCTCCAAGTGGGGGTGTATTTTATGGGTTGAATGTCAAACAAACTAGCATAATCTAGCTTCTAAATAAACAATTCAAAAAGGGGTTCTTTGTGAGATGAAGGACCCCAAATTTTGCAGTCTCCCAAAGTGAAATTTTGGTCCCCTCCAATGGAAACATGATCCTGGGAAATCATAGAGGAAAGGAAAAAACAAATCAAGGATTCCTTTTTGTTCGATTATAGCCCATAGATATTGATGCAAAGGAATTCGAGATTTATCTCCCTGGAGAAGAAATATGTTCCCATGAGTGATGGAGAATCCTAGGAGATGAGTAATTTTAGAGAGTTTTTCTTCCATCTAGTGAGGAGACTGCCATATTTTCCATTGGCATCTAGAGCAAGGAAGTCCCAATATGTAAAGGAGGAAGAGAAATATTCCACGACCTTGGATTTGGAGATAATAGTTTCTTGAAAGATGAGAATGGATGGGGAGTGTAACTTTATGAGTCGTTTTATGGCTAACGTTTTTGCAGGGTTGGACATCTTGCGACAATTATGAGAGAGAGTAATCATTTTACAACTGGGCCAGGGGTTGATGCTCTAAGTGCCCCAATGCGATATTTATGCTTACCAACGTGGACTTCAGAAGTAACTTGTTTTTTTTCTATAAAGAGGTAGGAATTTTGACATCCCTGGGCCAGGTTTGTTACAAGTCCATGAAAGACCCCATACCTCCCAACAAACCCTGAAAGGATGAGGATTTTGATCGAGAAAGGGAACATAGGTTGTACTTCAAGGGGAGAGAAGGGAGGAGGACAAAAGGAGCATGGGGGGTGATGGAGTGATCAAGGGGGGGTGGAGGGGGAGAGGAAAATAGGTATAGAATGGATAATAGGAATTAAGTAGTTAGAATGTGTCTCAGATAAACCCGATAGCTGCAAAAGCAAGGAAGAATCTGAAAAACCCCTAATTTTAGAAGATCGTTGTGTCCCATTAGAAGAACAAACATTTGAATCCTGAATATAGATAGGGGTTAGATAATATGTATTACTCGGTTGATTCTCTATGTGCGTGGTGAAGGAAGGAGGTGTTGGCACACTCGACTAGAGAGGAGGAGCTTTAGATTTTTCAAGAGAGGAGTGCCTCTTTGGAGAAACGCTCTTCTACTCAGAATGGGAACTCTTTTTGACTACTTCCAAGCCACCTGAAATTATTCTTACCTAGTGAAAATTTCTCTCTGATTTTGTACAATCCCTTGCAATATGACCTTAGATATGGCAACACGCACACTTATAGGGGATGCCTTCGTAGTCGAGGATCTAGTTAATGTAGAAGTCATTAAAGGAAATTGATATTTTATCTTCTAATCCATCAGAAAGCTTGAGCCCTTCCAAAATTTCAAAGGTATTGGTTGTTAAGGCCATGCTTTCAAACTAATTGTATTTTTAAACTTGAAAAAATCAAAGATGATATTGGTGGTACCATTTTTCAATTCGAAGGTTGATTTTAAAATTTTTGGTTGCAATGGTATTGGTTGTTAAGGCCATGGTTTCAAACAAATTATAATTTTAACCCCCCATAAAAAGGCCCTATTAGTGGCATGAATTTTCAATTCATGACTTGATTTTAAGGTTTTGGTTGCATTAACACCGCCCCCCCACCCCCCTCCCTCCAAAAAGGTTACAACTGGTAGCACCACTTTTCAATTCAAGGTATATTTTGGTACTTTTGACACAAAAACTAGTGTTAGAGTTCTTGTTTCAAGGTCAAGGCTCTTTTTAGGGACCTAACCCCTCACATAGGTAGAATAGTATATTTCCATCTAATAAATGTCAATATTAATAAGGCCTAGCAATAAGGAAGAATAACTCCAATGTAAGAAGACCTAATAGAAGCTTCTTCTTCTAGAAGGATCTTCATCTAGATTGTTCTTTTGATAGACATATTTAGTATAAATAGGAGTCGAGGGTATGAGAAGTTTTTTGTTGGATATTATTGTAATATATCTCTTCTTTGTTGGAGGTTGCCCGCTCGAAGAGGCAAGTGAAAATTGCTCTCAGTAATCAAAGTGCTCTTTCTGGTGTTATTCTGGTATCATTTTGGTATTATTGTGGTGTTTTTCTAGTTATATTGTTGTTCATATGCCATTTCTAGCTATTTATTTCGGGTCTGCATACTATTTCATATCTGAAATATTACAAGTGGTATCAGAGCATCTTCCTCAGAAGAAAACTGTGGGTTTATTTTTTTTCAGGGTAGAGACATATTCCAACGTCTTTAAACTACAAATATTTTTCGTTACGTGCATAAACCCACAGTCAAGGATTCATACATGCAGGAAATAAAAGTGGTACTTAAGCGCACATTTGTTGTCCACCCTTGTAAACCATGTTGGTACCCCTTTGAGTGGTAGCGCATCAGACAACACCTGTATACGAATCAACCTATATCTTTTGAATCCCTCCATAGATAAACTGATCAACCACCTGAATGTTATAGTTCCACCGAGAAAAACACTTAGGTAGATACTCTCTAGTACCTGGGTAGTCGTGTAGTACGGATAAGGGCACGATCTAGCCTCCTTAGTTGGTGCCCTGAGATATTGGGCCGAGTACTATTGTTGGACCCCGCACATATATCAAAGAGCTATAGCACAGGGAAAACCATTATCTGTAGAACCCTTGAATACCTTACCTTTGGGACATAAACAAAAATAGAAAAGACAAGATATATTGTCGCACAACTGTGTCTCCTGCATTCAAGTTGAGAAATTACTACACATTTCTTCCTGTTAATCATTTGTTCATTTCATCACTGCATTATTATTCAGATCAGACTATAACTCCGCAGGAGTAAAAAACAAAAGTCTCAATCCTATTGGCACCATTATTTGATACCTATTCCGTTGGATTTCTCTTCACCCTTATCACAGTCATGCCTATCATTTTTCAGAAATTATTTTTTTCTCGTGGACTTGACCCCCTTCCAACACCCTTATTTCATCTTTACCCCATTGGATTCAACTCGTCGCCATGATCATTGTGATACACTTCACCCATAACCCATTTTTTGTGTGGTCCCACCCACCCTTTTTCGTGTTCCCTCCTCATCATGGCCCATACCTGTAGCCAAGACTTGAATTCTCGCTTCAATACCTTGCACTCTAATTTCACAGAAACCCAACAAGAAGTGAGACAACTCAGTGCCCATATTTTCACCATCAATAAAAACATGCATTCCTCCATCACCGCCTCAATCGAGGAACTCAAACAAGACCTCAAACAAGACATTACTACCTAGCTGAAATAGGTCACTACGATGATCTGCGCCAAGCTGCATATCCCTGCAGATCTTCCCTTATCTGACCCACCTTTTCATACCTAAGGTGAAACTTCCTCTCATTCCCATAATTTTCAGCCCCATCACTTTCAACATGACCTACGCCTTCCACATGTGGATGTGACCAAATTTGATGGTTTGGATCCCACTGGCTGGGTAGCTCAAATGGAACATTATTTCTCTTTTGTATGGCATTACGAATGAGTTGGCCAAACTTTGGTATGGTTTTATCCATCTAGATCAAGAACGTTGGCAATGGTGGAAATGGAGAAAAAATTCCCACCAAGGGTATGTGGCTTCGACACACTTTGTGGCAGAGCTTTATGAACTCTTTGACACTGACACCAACCATTTAGGTTGTTTGACAAAGTTGAAACAATCTGGCACAATGGAAGAC
>SNQJ01S0099352.1:8658-31035 GCA_010110895.2 Picea sitchensis | reverse complement strand
AATGACAACACTATTTTCAACAAATCACTAGACCACTTTCGAAAGGTTATAAAGATAGGACTCGATCTATAAATTTGGCCTAACCATATAGTCAAAAGGAAATGTTAAAAAACAAAATAAGGCTTGATTTATGAATCAAGCCTTCAAAGAGATTGAATTAAAATATCATTCTAAGAGTGAAAAAGATGGGCCTAATTAGTGAATCGGACCCCACTTTGAAATCAAAGAAAATAAAGAAATTAAAATGGATAAAAGAGGTAAGATCAAAAGATTGGGCCCAATTCAAGAATCGAGCACAAAGAGTCTAAGTAAAGGAAATAGGAAAAGGGTTCACCCGACTTATAAATAGGCTATGGAATTTGAAAAACAAAAGTCATGAAACAAAAGGAGGCATGGTTTGCAAATCAGAACCTTCCACGAGATTGGTAAAACTGAAGCTCAAAATAAGAAAAAAGGAGGCTTTTATTTCTTGTCTTTTTCAAGCAATTTCAAGGCATAATTCTTGTGGATGTTATAAAATAATAGTTGTTGTTATAAACTATTGCATTGTTGCAAATTCATATCAGTTAGCTCAAATTTTGAAGGTTCGTGGTCTTATGAGGCACTAAAATCATTTGGTACTTGAAATTTTCTATACTTTTTTCTTTGTTGTCTTGTTCTAGGTAGGTACACCATATTTTCACCTTGCTTCATCTCTTAAAATACGTAGATAACCTTTTAACTTGAGTGACCAGTGAGAGGGGGGGATTTCTTTCATCTTTGCCTTAGTCTTCTCAACCCTTTATGCCACTAGGGACGTCTCCCCTGGGGTACTTTGACATACTCCTAAATAGAAAGGGGTTTCATATTAAGGTGATAGTGATAGGTCACCCCTCGTTATGCCAATATTGCATCCACTTTTCTTGGGCTTTGGGAAAGTACAGATTGTGCGATAACAATTTGGCGCCGCTGCTGGGGAACACTGAGTCAATATTCCTCAACGAAACTTTTTCGGTAAGAATTTCCATCAAAGCCTTGATCTTATGAAGCTTGCCTGGTGACTCCACTGAGGGTGATCCTCTCATCCCTTTGATAATTTCACAAACATTATCTGGCGACTCCACTAAGTTCAGGGAGGTATACAAATCCCCCCAAGTCTTATAGAAGAAAGCCTTCCCGAGAATATCCTATAGTAAAATCCTTTTTGAAGGAAATATTCCCTTCAATACGATGTCTAACGCTATAATCAGACCCTTAATATGAATCAAACTAATAACTAGAAATAATGGTCATCAAAACTTCTCAAACCATTAGACATGACAAACATTCCAGGATAACTTAGGAAAATTCCCCCTAGATATGAGAAATGGCTACCTAAGTTCACTGGTAATGATATAGTTAGAGATGCGGATCATATGAGCAATTTATTGGCCTTCTTTCAGCTGCATCATATCAGTGATGATGCTGAAGATTTAGTTATGAAATTGTTCTCTGCTACCCTCTATGATGGCGCTAGACGATGGTACAATGGTCTCCCTAATGCTAGTATTACATCCATGTATAAATTAGAGGAAGTGTTCCTAAAACGATGGAGTGTCAAGGAAGACCCTAATATGTTGTTAATAAGGTTGAATAACATCACAAAAGATAAGAATGAAACTATTAGGGAATTTCATGATAAATTTGAAAGGTTGGTACAACAAATCTCGCTGCACTATCACCCTTTAGACAATTTCCTTCTCTTTCTTTACACTAAATCCTTTACAGGACAAATGGGATTTCTCCTCGGACATAAATCTCCTAGGAAAATCCACGAAGCTTAAGATATGGCTACAAATATTGAGGATAACCTATCATCATCCAGAGTTGAACCTTTCTCCACCCCAAGAGTCAAAATAGATGCTAAACCCAAAGTAGTCCATAATGTTGAATCTACTTCAGATATTGGCGCTAGCTTGGTAAAGCTACAATTGACTGTAGATGGCATGGTAAAAACCCAATAATTAATGATGAATATGATTTTCAACTTAGAAAGATCCCAACAACAAGCTCCTAGGACTCCTTATAAAGGGAAATTCCAAAGGGGGACTCAAGTTTTCAAACCAAAGAATGATCAATAAGTCCCTAAAACTTTATCCTCCACAAACATGGTAGAGGAGAATCCTTGGTGCTTGCAATGTAGAGATTCACATTGGGAGCATGAATGTCCTCTGAAAAATGGTGAACATGACCAAGTGAATACTATTGATGATACCATTGAGGTCCCACAATGTTTCCTTAATATCACACTTGAATAATATGAAGAAGGCATAAAGGAAGCAACCACGAAGGCTAGAATGGAGGTGATAAATAATCGTGATCAAGAGTAAAGAGAAAAGTTGAAAAAACAAGAATTCCAAGTGTATACTAGACAAAAATGAATGAACCAACCTCTCTCTACCGGACCTACAACTTCACAACCAAAACCTCCACCTATGAACATACTTCTTCCTAAGAATTCTCCTAAAACTGACAAGATTGAATTAAATTTTGACTTGGAAGGTGCATTGGCCAAAATGCATGTGACCATTCCGTTGAGGAAAGTTATCAAAGTTCCATCTATGAAAGAGAGGTTCGAATTTTTTTTCAACATATCAGATGAGCCAATGGACCCTCCTATTATGTTACAAGCAGACCATTTCAAGGTTCAGTATGATGGACACCCACCCTTCTTCATGACATTACTAGTGAATAACAAATTTCTTAACAATTGTATGCTTGATTCAGGAGCAGGTGCTAACATGATGTCTTTGAGAGTCATGGAGAAACTAGACCTAAAGGCCACATGACCTTATAGGAAAGTGTGAATTTTTGAATCTAGGGCCATACCCACTCATGGGGTAGTTGAAAATGTTGAAGTACGCCTTGGTAAATATCCCAAGAGAATGATCCATGTGGATATTGTGGTGTTGGACATCCCTGATGTGTGGGGGATGCTTTTTTCCAGGAAGTTTGTTGTAATGTTGGGAGATACATTAGAGATGGACCTAACTTACATCAATGTACCTATGAATAATGGGACAATATAGCACCTTCCAAATATTCCAATGGCCAAGGCCCGTGTACAAGAAATTGACAATGATGTTGAAACTAGTGTGACACATGAGCCGATCAAGGAAAACCTTCCTATATTTTCTCCAGAGTATTTTCCTTTCACTTCATAGGAATATTTTGATGAGATACAATGGCCAAAGAAGGAAGAGTTGTTGAAGTTACTTCACACACACCTATGATTTCTTTTTCCTTGTTTATTAGTCATAATTAGTCATTATCTAGTCTCCTATATTTTAGGGTAGAATATTCCACCTCGAGAATATTCTCTTTCAGTTGACACTTCAGTTTGACTAGTTGAGTTGAGTTTATATGTTGCATTGGTTTTGTCACCATGCAACATTGGGATCATCACCAACTAATTTCACTTGCCTTGGGATCATCACCAGATTGACGCATTACCCTTGATTCCCTGAGTTAACTCCTCACTACTCTATGTTCAGTCAGTTAACTGAAGACTAGTTCACTAGTTAACTCAACTAGGTGGCAGTTCACTCCCGTAACTTCCTAAGAGACTAGACTAGGTGGAAGTTCACTCCCCTAACTGTTGGTGTGTGTCCAAATCACTCTATACCACCACTATGGGGCATTGTTTCTCCTCCAGTGCGCACTCATTGAGTTATACAGAGTATATCATGTGTAAAATATTCATTATTCACAACGGTTAATGAGAATTATTCTATTATTTCTCTCCTTCTTCTTCTTTCTCAAATTCTCTCTGCAAATGTGTGTATTATTGTTTATCTAGATCTATTATGTGCAGTTTCAACACATTTACAAGAGTATCAACAACTCTTAGATAAATATAAAGACAAGGAAGTTGGAACTGTCAAGTTACTAAATAAAGGGGATGTTGACATATTGATCAAACCAAGCCAACAAGAAGTCCTTACAGATGAATCCCACCCTCCTCCCTCAAAACAATATACTAGATTTATACAAGAAACAACCAAGTTTGAAGCAAACGAGTATCAAGAGGGAGATATGGTCTGGATGTGGGACACAAAGAAAGGAGAGCCTACTAATGTTAAAAGGAATGCACAGTTTTGGCTTGGACCTTTCAGAATTAGAATGAAGTCAGTCAATGATGCCTACTATTTGTCCACGTTGGAAGGAAGAAAACATCCATTTCCAGTTAGTGGACACCTCCTTAAACCCCATCATGGGAAAAGACTTGAATTCATGGGTAAGTACAGGTAAGTTAGGAATTTGCATCCATTGTATGTACCATCTTCATATCATGCTACTGTAGTATAGTTTCATTTTTATATTGTATTATTTCATTGTTTATATATGAATGCTTACCTTTATTTTATTATATCATATATGAGCGAGGGGTGATATCACCACCCTGAGGATTACTTATGTATTTTATTGAGATCTAGCAGATACAGGTCATACAAAAGATGTTGAGGTTCTCATGTGCTCTACGGTGAGCACATGTCCTCGAGTTGGAGATAGATGTTATCCACTATCCTAGGGATAACTAAGGATATCATCTCTCAAGGCCCACAAATCCTAGACATGGAGTACATAGAGTCTATTGACTTGAGCATGGCCCCAGAGGGAGCCTCTTTTCTTCAATGCAACTCATCTATTAGCAGCAACAATATCCATCCCACCAGCCTAGTCCTGAAGCAACAGTAACTGTTGCTCCATGAGGTAATGAGTTCAGGTATCATGGTTTGTGTCACTCTGATTATTGAAGCACTTGAATATGTTGCACTAAATTCTCCATCATTTCATAACATTTTCTTGGAAATTATGCTCTTTTAACTTGTTCATACCAGGAAGGGTGACATGATTCCCTAGTAAGTTGATCTCCCTTTAGGATGGTTGCCACTGGGTGGGTCTATGAAAGGTCATTGTCCATTCCCTCCATACTTAACACTTTCCATCCTTACTCCTCTCATTTTCCCCTACCTTTTTTCAAGTATTGGGTTTTCCACACTAGGAAGGGTTGTACCTTGCCTTGTGGGAAGAAGGGGCTAAAGGCCCAGAGGGTAAAAGTAGTTGGCAAGAGTTAAAAGAAAAAAATGAAACCTTTGAGATGCTTCTCCCAAGGATTCCTGAGAAAGCAGTAAATGGATTCTTAGTAAGAAAAGGGAACCCATAAGATAAATAAACACTCAAGTTATTAGTTGGTGGATGGGAGGTCTCATCATGATCTGGGCTATTATGACCATCGACATGTAGTAGTATGACACTACCATCTATCTGGTCAACAAACCAGGGTAGTGGCTCTTGGTGGCATAGCCAAGAGAAAGGGGGTCTCATCATGAGCCAACCTTCTCATCTCCATGAAATGCTTGTGGGTTATGTTGTCACCTCTCGTCACCAAGCCAGGACAATGTCCCTCATCTCTTCCCTTGAAGCATAAAATAAAAAGATAAAAAACAATAAAACTAAGAATAAAAGACATTGAATGGGCTAGGAAATAATGGCATCTATGACAAGGTGCAACTCTCCTTCTACAAAGGCACCCACAGGTAAGACCTACATTTCCATGTTATCACTGGACCCATGCCCAAACACTAACCCCATTCCACCTCACACACACTTGCATGACCTAGATTGGTTGTCATCTGGAAACACCCCAAACTTAAGGAGGATTATCCCAATAGGACACCCTGAGACCTTCTCCAAACCTGTCTTGTTAAACTGCATAACGTCTTTGAGCATTAGTCTGGGTAAAGGGGGGTTTGATGCACATGTTTGGGTAATTTGATTATTAGATGTGATTGGCATTGCTATAATCCCTGTGACTTATGAAGCCCTGGAGGGCATACTTGTGGTTGTTGCATGACTTTGCCCTGTGGACAGGTACATATGGGGGAATTATTAGCTTGGACCTCCATAGGGTTGAAAGCCCACATATGGATGTTGTGACCCCAACTAGGGGCAGAGAGACACCAGAGACTTCCACTAGGAAGAAAAAAGGACATTTCCCTTCAGACACTTTGGCATACCTAGATCCAGGGGGATATTTCTCTTTCACCTGGATGTTGACCCTTGAGAGCCCATGACATCATCATTATGACCTTGGACGTCATCCAGAGCTAGGGTTTTCATTTATGAGGGAAGTTGTGTGCTGGTTGGCACATGTGGCATCATCCAGGGCCTTTGGAGGCCAAACATTCTACATATGGGGCCCAACATTCCACCCTAGGGGCTCAACGACACCCTAGAAGGGCATGAAGTCACCCTTAGAGATGATCTTATGGTTTAATTACTTTCATTTATGTAAAAATCAGATTTTTTATGTAATTTAGCTAGGTCGGCCTTTTTATGACCTAAAATATATTAAAGGTCATTGATATTGTATAAATAGAGAGAAAGTTCTCTCATTTTTTCATCATCACTCATCACACAAGTGGTGTGGTCTGAAATTTGTGCCCTTTTTGGGAGTTATTGGCTGAAATTGGGAGGCACACTTGTCTTGGAGGCTAAAATTTGCAATTTGGATCATTTCTTGGTGAATTTACTTGGAAATCTAGGGTTTTATTGCTTGATTATTCTTGGTGAAGTAAGTAAATATCCAATTCTTCATTTTATTGTGAATGTTATGGTATATTTTCTTATTCATGTTAAATATTATGAAAATGCTTTCTTGACAAACCCTAGGAGTAAAGGACTTAAGTTACTACTTCTTTTCTCTTCATTTGCTAGACTTTCACCAAGGTGATTTGACTTAGATAAACTTCTAAATACATAAATGCTAGCTCTTTAGAAGCCATTGTCTAGTTATTGTGTTCCCTTAGTAATTTTTAATAGTCCAAGGAAGGAAGATTCGCTAGGGCTTAAGATCCCTTACTCTCTAGAAAATTTGTCCCTAGGATTTGGATTCTTGAGTCCTTTGGTTACCAACACCTCATCTGTTCATTCCTTTTCCTTAGACAAATACAATCATTTTGTTATTGCTTCTAAGAGAAAACCGTCACCTCTAGACTCCATTAACCCTAAAAGGCACTAGTCCACTTGCTTTAGTGAATTGATTGATCAAACAAACACTCAAAGCTTCTTCCTCTAAGATTTTACTAACCTTTGTTAACCCTAAACTAGACTAACTCCTTAGCTAACTTGTTGTTGTTACAAAACATTGCTACAACCACACTAATTCAAGCCAAATTGTTGCATTTACCTACATAACTCACACTTACATCATCTGGAAATCAGTTGTGACAATTTCCAGTCAATCTATTAGATAAGTGTTGAGTTTGCATGCTGTTTTCTTGCACTTTTGACTACTAGAATTTGTTGTTGTTGAAAAATATTGCTACAACCATCTAACTGCAACAAATTCTTCGCAAAAGTGACACATTATACTACTTAGATATTTCTAATTTTGCTTGTGACAAATTATTATCATTTTGTTAGGTAAAGGCTTTTCTTTATTGACTTTTTCAAGCAATTTTAAGGCATAATCCTTGTGGTTGTTATAAAATATTAGTTGTTGTTATAAATAGTTGCATTGCTGCAAATTCATATCAGCTAGCTCAAATTTGAAGGTTCATGGTCTTATGAAGCACTAACATCATTTGGTACTTTAAAGTTGTTATACTTTTTACTTTGTTGTCTTGTTCTAGGAAGGTACACCATATTTTCACCTTGCTTCATCTCTTAAAAGACCTAGAGAACCTTTTAACTTGAGTGACCAGGGAGAGGGGGGAATTTCTTGCATCTTTTCCTTAGTCTTCTCAACCCTTTATGCCACTAGGAACGTCTGCCCTGGGGTACTTTGACATACTCCTAAACATAAATGGTTTTCCTATTAAGGTTATAGTGATAGGTCACCCCCCGTTATGCCAATCTTGCATCCATTTGCCTTGGGCTTTGGGAAAGTACAGATTGTGCAATAACATTTTGGCGTCATTGTCGGGGAACACTCAGTCAATATTCCTCAACGACACTTTTTAGGTAAGCCTTTCCCTCAAAGCCTTCATCTTACGAAGCTTACTTGGCAACTCCACTGAGGGTGATCCCCTCATCCCTTTGATAATTTCACAAAAATTATCTGGCGACTCCACTAAGTTTAGGGAGGTATACCAATCCTCCCAAGTCTTACAAAAGAAAGCCTCCCTGAGACTCTCCTATAGTGAAATCCTTGTTTGGAGGAAATCTTCCCTTCAATACGATGTCTAACGCTCAGACATAGACCCTTAATTTGAATCAAGATAATAACCAGAAAAAATGGTCATCCAAGCTTTTCAAACCGTTAGACATGGCAAACATTCCAAGATACCCTAAGCAAATTCCCCTTAGGTATGAGAAATGGCTTCTTAAGTTCACTGGTAATGATGTAGTTAGCGTTGAGGATCATATGAGCAATTTCTAGGCCTTGTTTTAGCTGCATCCTATCAGTGTTGATGCTAAATATTTAGCTATGAAATTGTTATCTGCTACCCTCTATGATGGCACTGGACGATGGTACAACAGACTCCATGATGCTAGTATTACATCCATGGATAAATTAGAGGAACTGTTCCTCAAACGATGGAGTGTCAAGGAATACCCTAACATGCTACTAATAAGGTTTAATAGCATCACAAAATTTGAGAATGAAATTGTTAGGGAATTTCATGATAAATTTGAAAGGTTGGTACAACAAATGTCGTGCACTATCACCCTTTAGACAATTTCCTTCTCTTTCTTTACACTAAAGCCTTTACAGGACAAATGAGATTTCCCCTCAGAGACAATTCTCCTAGGACAATCCAAGAATCTTAAGAAATGGCTACAAATATTGAGGATAACCTATCATCATCCAAATGTTGAACCTTTCTCCACCCCAAGAGTCAAAATATATGCTAAACACAAAGTAGTCCATAATGTTGAATCTACTTCAGATATTGGCACTAGCTTGGAAAAGCTACAATTGACTATAGATGGCATGGTAAAAACCCAAGAATTAATGATGAATATGATTGTCAACTTAGAAACATCCCAACAACAAGCTCCTAGGCCTCCTTATAAAGGGAAATTCCAAAGGGGGACTCAAGTTTTCAAACCAAAGAATGATCAATAAGTCCCTAATACTTTAGCCCCCACAAACATGGTAAAGGAGAATCATCGGTGCTTGCAATGTAGAGATTTGCATTAGGAGCATGAATGTCCCCTGAACAATGGTGAACATGACCAAGTGAATATTCTTGATCATACCATTGAGGGCCCACAATGTTTCCTTAATATCACACTTCAAGAACATCAAGAAGGCATAAAGGAAGCAGCCAGGAAGGCTAGAATGGAGGTGAAAAATAATCTTGATCAAGAGTCAAGATAAAAGTTGAAAAAACAAGAATTCCAAGCATATACTAGACAAAAACAAATGAACCAACCTCTCTCTACTAGACCTAAAACTTCACAACCAATACCTTTGCTATGAACATACTTCTTCCTAAGAATTCTCCTAAAACTGACAAGATTGACTTAACTTTTGACTTGGAAGGTGCATTGGCCAAAATGCATGTGACCATTCCGTTGAGGGAAGTTATCAAAGTTCCATCTATGAAAGAGAGGTTCGAATTTTTTTTCAACATATTGGATGAGCCAATGGACCCTCCTATTATGTTACAAGCAGACTATTTCAGGGTTTAGTATGATGGACACCCACGCTTCTTCATGAAATTACTAGTGAATAAAAAAATTCTTAACAACTGTATGCTTTATTCAAGAGAAGGTGCTAACGTGATGTCTTTGAGAGACATGGAGAAACTAGGCCTAAAGGCCACATGACATATAGGAATGTGTGTGGTTTTGAATCTAGGGCCATACCCACTCATGGGGTAGTTGACAATGTTGAAGTACGCCTTGGTAAATATCCCGAGAGAGTTATCCATATGGATATTGTGGTGGTGAATGTCCCTGATGTGTGGGGGATGCTTTTTTCCAGGAAGTTTGCTGCAATGTTGGGAGGTACATTAGAGATGGACCTAACTTACATCGATGTACCTATGAAGAATGGGACAATAGAGCGTCTTCCAAATATTCCAATGGCCAAGGACCATGTGCAAGAAATTGATAGTGATGATGAAACTAGTGTGACACGTGAGTCGATCAAGGAAAACCTTCCTATATTTTCTCCAGAGGATTTTCCTTTCACTTTAGAGGAAGAATTTGATGAGATACAATGGCCAAAGAAGGAAGAGTATCAACAAATCTTAGATAAATATAAGGACAGGGAAGTTGGAATTGTCAAGTTAATAAAGAAAGGGGATGATGACATATTGATCAAACCAAGCCAACAAGAAGTCCTTACAGTTGAATCCCACTTTCCTCCCTCAAAACAATATACTAGAGTTATACAAGAAACAACCAAGTTTGAAGAAAAGGAGTGTCAAGAGGGAGATGCGGTCTGGATGTGGGACACAAAGAAAGGAGAGCCTACTAATGTTAAAGAGAATGCGCAGTTTTGGATTGGAATTACGGGTTATACATTGTAGGCGATTCCTTACTCTTATTCATCTATTTTTTTATTTTTCATGCTGGCATATTTTCATCATCCCAAAATCCAATAACAAAACATTGCAATGGGGGATTTCCATCAAACAACCATCAAAGGAACCAGATATCAAACTCATGGAAGTAGATCCAAACTTCTCATTCAATTGTCGATTAATTTGTCCATGGTTAAAGATATTTTAATTTGTATTTTGAAAGGTTATGTATGGGAAACTCATGTACTTGGTGTTGAATGACACCCATGTACCAAATGAACGAAGATCACATTAAGGAATCTGAATACATTGTGTGTAAAGGAGTAGACTACAAAGACACAACAACATCTTTGCATATGCAATCTACAACAAAGGATGATACACCAACACATGAGAAACCACTAGCAAAAGGAAATTGAGCCCAATTGGCAAGAGACGGAGGACAGATCTCATGGTAGATAAATATCAAGCAAATAGGCAAAATGGACCAAATTTAAGACCAAGTGATAGCAATAGAAAAAAATGGGAAGACAAGATAAAGACAAAGGGAAGCATAAGATAAAAATTCTAATTTGTATATCTCAATTTTTTGTATTATTAATTTAAGAAGAAACTGAATGTAGAAGGTGAAGAGTTTGTAACTATTTCTTGGGAATCCAAGAAGTCCCAAGGAATCGTTATCAAACTTGTCTATACAAACCCATGATGTCCCACAAGAACTAAAAGTAAAAATTCAAAATATTAACGTATACAATGTATAATATATTAAATCATGAGCATTTTTGTTGTCATTATTCCCTCATCATTCTATAGAGGAATAGGACAAATTTTACAAATGGAAGTTCAAGAGTCAGGGAGGCGGAAGGCCAACAGTGAAGATGAATTTCAATAAATAGGGGGATTGTATTCAAATTGGGGGATTTTGGCTCTTGGAGATTTCATGTACTATGGCTGAAACTTTTAATGAGGAGAAGCCTATTTTGCCAAGCTATTTTCCATAGAACTTTGATTCTTGTCTTGCACATGTTATGGACTATTCTGCTGCATTTTTCTCAGCACTTGGATTGTGTAAGAATGTAATTCAAATTATAGATTATTCTTATGTATATTTGTTACATTCTTATTTCTGTTTAGGGAATATTTGTCTTAATTCATGGACATAAGACTATAAATGATTGTTTAAATGCTAGACTATACTGATTTTATGGTTATTTATTCATATTTTTGTCTCTACTTTGTGTGAACTATTTCGCAGGCCATTGACAAGAGCATGTATGGTTCTATGTTTTTTTTCTGGTTACCTTTTCCGTCCAAACACATGCATCTTAGACCAGTTTCATTTCATTCTTTAGATTAGAAATCATCATCGGTGGATTAGGCCACAAATGGTAAACCCCAAACTAGAAATGATTGTCAGGCCAGAATCTTGATGGGTTCGCTATTCCAAACGGTGAGAGGTGTAAGTGATAATTATCATCGAGGGTAACCCTTGTTATTGATAAAGGACATTTTTTCTGCGTCAATAGTGTCATATGTTGGGAAACCAGGATATGAGAAAACAAGTGCAGGTATAAGAACCCAATACTTTTGGCTAGGAATGATGAAAGAAGTGGATAATTATATAGCCAGATGCCTGGAGTGTCAAAAGGTGAAAACCAAGCATAAACATCCAACTAGGTTGTTACAACCATTTCCCATTCTTGAGTGGAAATAGGAAGTGGTTACCATTGCTTTTATTATAAAGCTTCCCATAATAGCGAGGCGGCATGATTCCATCATGGTGGTGGTGGAAAAAATGACCAAGGATGCACATTTTGTTCCAGTAAAGACTACACACAAGGAAACAAATATTGCAAAAATCTGCATGAAATAAGTTTCTAGGGTACATTGGGTGCCCAAGGTAATAGTTTCAGACATATATCCAAAATTTACATCCAATTTTTGGAAAGATTTGTTCAAAGGCTTTGAGACAAATTTAAATCTTAGTACAACGTATCACCTAGAGTTAGATGGAAAAACAGTGAGGACAAACAGAATAATTAAAGACATGATCAAAATGTATGTGATGGTCTAGACATCAAAGTGGGAAGATTATATCCACTAAGTGGAATTTAATTACAATAATGAGTATCAAGTCTCATTAAAAATAAGCCCATTTGAAGCTTTATATGGAAGGAAGTGTAACACACCAGTGAGCTAGGATAACCCAACAAATAGAATTGTCATTGCTCCAGATTTGTTGAAGGGAATGGAAGAGAAAATGACAAGGATCAAACAAAATTTTAAGGCTACCCATGACAGGAAGAAAAATTATGCAGACAAAAACAAATTTTTTAGAGATTTTAAAGTAGGCGAACATGTTTTTATAAAACTGAAAGAGAAAATAAGATCACTAAGATTGGTTTGTTTCCCAAAGTTGGCAGTAATATTGTTAAGTACCAAAGACTGAATACATAAATATCACAATAGATCCACAAAACAATATAGAAGAAACCACACTTTATTATAAGAAAACCCTTGAGGTAGAGAAACACCATACAATGAATCTTATTATGAAAGGGATCCTCTATTGTTCCTCTTCGAGGGGGTATCCTCCTTGAGTTACCGCTCCAAATACAATACTTCTCTCCACACCTCATTACATTGCTTGAACCCCTTTATATAGTTCTACAAACCACCTAAGAACAATGTAGAGGAATATTCTATAAGCAAAACCTTCTAAGAAGCACATGTAAACTCTATGCGGAAGATATCGGAACTCAATAACCAACTGAAAATGATGCTCCAAAGATTGTCACCTATCATGTGGATCCAAATAAGAAGAACCATCCACATAGTGGGAAAGGGTCGTCATTGAATTTGGAAGGAATAATATCACTGTAGAATATGTAGGATGGACATTGGTAATCATAAATGACTCATAATTTGTTACATTCATATTCTCTACAGAAGGTAGAGTAGATTCATCAAAGAGAAGATGGAAATAGTTGGTATCCCAGAAATGACAACTATCTATATACCAATCATCACAATTGGCTTCAAAATCATACCAAGCATATACTTCTTGATTATATTCATCCTTGATGTCCACCATAAGATATCCCTCATGTATGTGAGCCAAGAACTATCGAATATTGTGACAAGTGTCCCTAGGGTCGTGTAGACTATCCTTGATGCCTTGCAGATGGTTATGCATATTGGCTTGGAGGGCTTCAATCTTCCATAAAATTTCCACAAGTTGAGAGTTAATATCCATTGGAAACACCACATATAATATACCAAAAAAAATCTCTCAAAATTATCTATCCAATGGTTCTGATTTGGTAAAAGTATGAGCATCTTGTGAGAAGTTATGAGCTTTGTAGTCCCGTCGTTGTCATGAAGACCCTAAAAAAGGTTGATTTTAAATCAACGATATCATCACTTCCGGAGCTCCGATTTGGATGAACTTTTTTTTAAATCAATTATTTTTTAAAGAAGAACTCAAATATGTAATTGTTTTGGTCAAATTCATCCCCAAATGCTACATAAATAATAAAAAATTGTGTGATCGTCAACGAAAAAACCTGAAAATAACATATTTTTTAAATGTCGATAACTTTACTTCCTAGAATCTATTAAGGATGTTTTTTTTTAATTGGGTGTTTTTCCGAGAGGAACTCAAATCTACAACCAGTTTCTACAAATTTTGCACAGAAATATACATAAATCGCCTAAAATGTCGCGATCCTTTTTTTCTTCTCTGCAAAAAAAAATAATATTTTTCCACAATGCCTACCAAGAAAAGAACTCTGATACGAATTTTTAAGTACCAAAAACTGAGTACAAAAATATCGCAATAGGCCCATAGAGAAATATAAAAGAAACCACACTTTATTATAAGAAAACCCTTGAGGTTGGGCAACACCATACAATGGATCTTATTATGGAAAGGATCATCTCCTGTTCACTTCCCTCTTCGAAGGGGCATCCTCCTATTGAGTTACCGCTCCAAATACAATACTTCTCTTCGCACCTCATTATATTGCTTGAACCTCTTTATATAGTGCTACCAACCACCTAAGAAAATTCTAGAGAAGAAATCTTCTAGAAGCAAAACCTTTCAAGAAGTCCTCTTACATTTATTATATCTAACTACCATAGTGGGTCTTATTTAATACTATAGTGGACCTAGTCCACCTTACATTGAATGGACTCTACTATTATCACTATGGGCCCTCCGGACCCCTCACTACATCTCTAGTTGACCTAACAAAGATATTTTGGGTCTTTTGAAATTTTAGAAAACACAGGGCCAAGTGCATACATGCTAGCATTGTCTGCATCCATGAGAGTGCATAATGTATTTCATGTATTATTATGGAATAAATATGTTCCTGACCCCAACCACATAATTGATTGGACTGTGATCCAGGTGCAACACGAAGGGGATTTCTGAGTGGAACTAGTATGCATCCTAGACTGGAAAGTCAAAGTGTTCAGGAACAAAGCAATCGACTTGATAAAGGTCTAATGGACCTGCTATGACCCTAAAGATGCAACGTGGGAGCATGAAGAAACTATGTGGGAGGAATACCCACAATTTTTTGTCAATTTTGAAGGAAATAGAATCTAAAAATGCAAGACTCCATTTTTGGGCAGCTAGAGTTTTGTAACTACATCTTAGAATTTCCAGAAACCTGTGTTGATAGCCCTAATAAAAGAATGGTGCAACTCGATAGATTGAGGGTAGTGAAGGGGGTGCATTCCTTGGGTCAACAAGTTGAGAGAAACAAGAGATTATGAATGGAATTGTTGTTGGAGTTGTTAAATTGAAGATTTTTTTTTTTCTAAATATTGTGATGTAAATTTGTATATGTATTTTGGCATGGTGCACAATTGTAAGGGAGGGGGAATGTAACATCTCTACTATAATCCCCAGTTTAATTAAGGCATAATGTAGATATAAATGTGGTCATGGCCAAACAATGTAATATGTGAGTTGTATTTTTGAATTTAAATAAATAAAATATGATTTCAACAATTGGGAGACATGGAAAAAGATGGATGTTGAATTTTCCACAAGAGGAAGGAGTGTCTAAGAGAGGTATAAGGGGGAGATTATTTATGGATATTAATTCAAACCCACTTTCTTGAATTTTATTATCATTGTGTATAAACCTTCTATTTTGTTGTTGAATGTTCCCAAAGCCAATCATTAAACTCATGTAAAATGTTGGGTGTAAAAAGTCACATCCCATAATTATTGGGAGTATGGGATGAAGTAGAATCAACATTGGGTAGATTGAGCAGTCAATTGACTTGGGGGAAAATGAAATTCATATGGCCAAAGAGGGTAGTTTTTACAGGCATGTTTTTTGGCATGAACAACAAGCGAAGAACATGGAAAAAGAGGATTGGAGCTAGAGCAACAATGGAGAGTGAATTCAAGAGTGTTTTTGGAGCTAAATACTAAAGATCTAGGTTGTGAGGCCTAAAAAGTGAACTCATGTGCGAGCTGCACTATAATAACAAGTGATTGTTGTTTTCCTGGTAGTTTTTCTTAGTAGTGAATTCCTTTGAGTTCCCAGTAGTGATATTCCAAGATACCTATACCAGAGAGACCCAGATAAGAAAATGGTGCAGCTCGATGGACTGAGAGAAGTGAAAGGGCATATTTCTTTGGTTCGGCAGATCAAAAGGAAGAGCGTTGGTGGAATTCAAGATAACTATAGGAGAATGCAAGTGGGTTGTGGGATATTTGAGATGTGAGTGGATAATGAAACACCCTTTTCTTGTGGATTCCTAGCCCCATATTGGGAGTGACTTGCTATTGAGATATGGAACGATAAGTTTATGGTTGGGTGGAACATCCATACCAAGCAGCTGGTTGCACAACTATTTAGAAAGATAAGAGTTTATTTGTTTTATGAGTTAATTAATGAGTTTAACGGTTGTGCATTTTACTCTTTGAATGGGAATGGTTTATATGTTGTTGTAGATGAGTTTATTTGTTGCATTCATTCCATTTCAACATGATGTAGTTGCATATAGTTATGGGTATCTAAAAATAGTTAAATTTGTGTGTTTTCTTGTAGCTAGTAAGCTATAGGAAATTATTTATCATTTTCTTTTTTGAATTTGTGTGTATTTATGCAAGTAATGTTCCTCGGTTAAGTTGGAGAACATTACATATGAAAAATATAATAAGTATTTTTTTGAATGTACTTCCAAAAAATTTCCTGGAGGGGATACACTACCTAATACATGATTCCTCCAACTTAGATGTCAAGTTTGAGAGATATTTATTATGCCAAATTTGTTCGGGACTTATCCTTAAATTTATCCCTTTCTAACACGACATTCTAGCATGGTAGTGCACAATAAGAATGGGACCCTAATGGATGACTCAACACTCCTTAAACATTAATCTTTACCTAAGATATTAGCAAAGACTAAGACATTGCAAAGTTGGTTAAGGCCATGGCTTTAATGCTAAATCTATTTGTTAATTCTATAGTAATATTACCTTGATTCGAAAATCGAGATAAAGAAATAAAAAATAATTGGCAAAGCGAAGGTTGGAGAAAATCAAGAAATAAAGTTCAAATAATAAATAAGGGGCCTGATTTAACAATCGATCTTGATTTGCAAATCGAGCCAAAGAAAACAAACCAAAAGAACGTAAGTAGAGAATGGCATGATTTTGAAATCAATTTTGAAGTTTGAAAGTTTCCAAACATGAGGAAAATGAGGTTCAATTTGAAAATTAGGAGAAAATTCAAAAGGTGAAAGGAAAAGAGTCGATTCAAAGATCGGGTCCAATTAAGAAATCAAGCTAAAAATTCGAAAGCGTAACAAAGGAAAAGGCTAGTACCAATTTGTAAATCTATTTAACCATTCAAAAGACAACGAGAATAAAACCCCAATTAGAAAAGCAAGGATTAGGGGACTGGCCCTTTCCAAAATAACTTGTAATAAAGCTTTAAAAAAAGATTATAATACAATAAAAAAGATCAAGCCAAGCTTGGTCATTAAATGAATTCAAAAAGACCTCTTTCCCAACTAGGAGTAAAATACAAGAAAACAAACCAAAAATGAAATTTGAAGGAGAATTCATTCATATCAAAGAAAAAAGTGTCCCCGAGTTTTGTAAATTTTGGGGTTTATTAAAACCTCAACAACCATGTTATTGGATGAGTCATTAACCCCTATCCTCTCTAAATTCAAGTATTTATATTGATCTATGCAAATAACTAATTCAATCATTAGTCGACTATGACCATGTGATTTTCTACAATTTCACTCCTTTGTCGACCATGTGCTTTGCTTCAAATATTTCTTTGGATCCTAGTCGAATCAAATTGACTTGAGCATTGGAATACATGGCCCTTGTGTTCCAACCAATTATATTTGAATACAAAACCCTCACAATCCAACATCCTTACAATGAAATGTAAGGCCCTTATGTTCAAATTGATTATATTCAAATATGAATCCCTCATAATCAAAAAAAATTCTTAACCTTGTATCACTTTCCATCCTCCTCGGTACATTTCACCTTACCATCAAATGTAGCCATTCTATTGATTAAGCTTGTTGTCTAAACATTAGAAATAATATAAATCTTTATTAAATCATGCCTATAATGAAACATATATTGATTAAGATTGTTGTCTAAACATTAGAAGATAATATAAATCTTTATTAAATCATGCCTATAATGAAACATATCTTGAACTTTATATAAAAGGCCTTTTTTATCATTTTTTAACACAAACATGGCCTCGTGATTCACAAAAGCATAAGCCTATTTCATGCACCAATCCTTATAAAGGGATATACCCCCTTGCTTGATCTACATCTACACTCAACATCCATGAAATCGTATCAAGCTTCAGCATATCACAAACCATATTCAATTAGTCGTAGTTTAAATGTGCTACGTTTTTGCCCTTTTCCGGGGACATTTGCCCAAAATCCGGCAAGATATTGTTGGATCTGCAGATTTGAGTGGTTAAATCTGTATAATCCGAGTGCTCTAGGAGTTTTTCAGCATGCTGAATCCATTTCTGCATTCAGAAATGCAATTTAAACAACAGAGAGTTTTCGTGCAGATTTATGTTGCCGGATTTCGGTGAGGGCAAAAACATAGAACAGTTAGACAACACCTATTCAATTTATGTTGAGAAATGTCATCTATAAGAAGCTAAACGTCGATAGTTTTGAGAATTGATGATATACTTTGCACCATTCATCCGGCATTCTAGAAATATATCTTGCCTCATGTTTATTTCGAACTAACAAGAAAGTGTTCAACAATCTCATGCCATCATATGCCGTTCCTGATATATAAGGCTTACAAATGAAAAAGTCACCCATGCTTGAAAGAGAATATGTTGTGATGAGCCACCTTAAAATGATATTCCGAGCTATGTTATACAAGTAAAACTGTCTACTGTAGTTAGTTCTGAACATAGAATGCCATTAGCTGTTAGCCAACTTATCACATCTTAGTTCCAAGATGCATAGATGAACTTAATGTCAAATTCAGAAATCAACTTGAGCATTGTTTTTTGGGGCAAGCCACAAGGAATATACACAGTTGTGTATTCGTAAGTGTGGAATAAATGATAAACCTTCTTCAATATCACTCACGGGTAGTGAACAATTAGTCAGAAAGCATACATAGAGATTTGCTGAAATCCATAAATACTTGGGAACATAGTGTACTGGAATCTTCGACAACTACATGTCAGAAAATAGGAAGAAGTGCAGACAGCATGTCTATAATTTAAAGAGGGTGGTAAACAAGAGGAAGAACAAAAACAAAAAAAGGAATCCAAGAAAATTTTATTGAGATAATTGTAGAAGAAATGATATATTGAATGAAGTTCAAGAGTGATAAGCACAATGACAAACAAGCGGATTAATTGGAGATTATAGCCAAGACATAAGAAGGAAACAAGGGACCATTGTAGCGAATCAACCCATTCAATTGTTGGATTAAGGTAAAGAATGATGTTTCTTACATGCCTATAATTGTTGAAAAGACGAGAACCTATTTTATCTTCAGTTGAGATTTCCAGATAAAATATCACAGCATTGGTTGACATGCAAGTTGGACAGAAATTGGAAATATTTCGTAGGCTTAAAGCATTTAACAGGCCTTTTTACACAAAAAATTGCTTCATTTAACCCTTTATCTATTAATATATGTAAATATATTACTACAAAGCATTTTTTACCAAAAAAAAGGGAGGTAGTGGGATGCGCACAAAGGTGGCCACCATAAGCATAAACAAAGATGGCTTAAAAGCCATAAAATCTATCAAAATTGCCCTATATCATCATCATCAGTCCTACAGATACATTACACAGGCCTTTAATTGAAAGTTAGCTTGCTAAGGTACCATAGATCACTTTATCTTTAGGTTTTCATCATGTATAGACTTCAAAGGTGTTGACTTGGAATAGACAGGTAGGGGTTCTTTCTTTCAGGTTACAGATTAAAGAAACAACATAAGCATTATGCTTATTAGATACAACACACTTCATCTCTACTTGTAAATATTGTTTCATTGTTGAACAAGTGGACATTCTGAGCATTTTTACTCTGAAATGAGTGAAGATTTGAATCTCCTCCATGAGAGAAGCCGAAGATAGAACCGTTATCAGATTTGAAATCCAATAGCCATGGGAAGATTCTTCCTTTGCATCATGGAAACTTCTTCATATATAGGGCATAATAGACAAATCTACTTACATGTGCTATAATTAAAAGAACACAACCACAGTAAAAAACAACCATCGACAGGAAAGAAAATTAGTTCAAATCTGCACACAAATATGGGCAAGAATATATACAGACTCGAGCCTATTATTTTTTTCATTCTTCATGAATTAGTTTATGTGCTCTACGACATGATAGGCAGACAACGATAGTACATTTCACATACAAGGTTCTCATCCTCCATTACATTTCAGTTTTAAACAAGTCAAGAAACCAGAAACAAATTATCAACTAGCTGTCCAGCAACCAAAAACCTAAGAACTATTTGGTTGCCTAGTTGTTGAATAGTATATACATTAACATGCTACTGAAAGCTCCTGTTGGTAGTCGTTGATCCTGTCTAGGAAGACAAGGATAGTACATTTCACATACAGGGTTCTCATCCTCCATTACATTGCAGTTTTAAACAAGTCAAGAAACCAAAAACAAATTATCCACTAGCTGTCTAGCAACCGAAAACCTAAGAACTATTTGTTTTCCTAGTTGTTGAATAGTATATACATTAACATGCTATTGAAAGCTCCTGTTGGCAGTCGTTGATCCTGTCTAGATTGTTGTTACACCTCTCCACAACTGCCTGCCATTGTCTGTAATTGCCAATGGATTGTTATCCTCCCAGTGACAGGCACCAGTTCTCATCATGACTCCAATGGTAAAGACCAATCCATATCATGCCCTCTAGTCATAGTGTGTACCTCTTAAATACATATCCATCCAACATTAGGTAACTGATAACCCTTAACGACTGACAATACCCACTTCGACTCATTAAACCCTGCAGCAGTAACCATAGCGATCTTTGATAAGTCTCTGCACCTCTAGTGGTAGGTTAAACTTCTAACTCTCACCCCCAGCTGCATGTTCAGCTCAAACTTGAGAAACACAGCCCAATAATCACTCAGACCGAAAGAAACCAATCAGCTGGTCTCTCAGAAACAAAAATAATAACCCAGAGAAGTACACCTACAATTTCACTACACGTTCTGACAATTAGAGGAGCATAAGCATAAGTGAATGAAAGATGGAGTTGAAAAATTTGCAAGGGGACTAGAAAACAATAAATTACATGCAAGATTAAGCAGCATTACAATTCATGCACATTTGCGAACAGTGAACCTACTTTAATAAGCTTCCATTTCTATCGAGTCTCCATGTAAATTTGTAGATGGATTCAAAAGAAAGAGGTGGAGCAAAGCATAAAGCACTAGATCTGAACTTTAACTGATGAGAAAAACAAAGAAAAAGATAATATACAAGGGGAGGAATAAAGAAATCAACTCCAATATGACCCATACCTTAAGACATAGTTGACCAATAAAAGCAGCTTGTCCCCATAATTGCTGTAATAAAAAGAAGATAAGGCACAGCTAAAAGTTAAAGAGAACTCAAACAGCAATGGCATGTGGTGTTGGGGTGCTCTGCATGTTCCATCTGCACGTGTACTACAAATATCAAGTGACTATTATAAAGCGTCTGGTGAAATAACTAGTGCATATTAGCCCATATATGCTATTGTGACACACCACATTTTCTTTCAAGCTTCACACAACCATTGTTTCTTACAAATTGATAGTTACTGCTATTTGCAATCATATTTTATTCAGTCCAATGCCAAACTATGTACAACTTACAAGAAACATACCTGGAAATCGGAACTATTTCTGGGCTTAGATGGCAACTTGTCATAACCAATTAGCCAGCCTCCAAGAAACACAACTGTTGTTGATTCGGTCGCCATTCTTTGGAAGCCAACTAAATTATGGAGTGCATGCTTTCAATGGAAACTTCCTTGATGAAGGGAATTCCAGATAATGCATCAATGCATAAATTTGATGCAGCCGTCTTGTTACAACAGACAACTAGCTCATGAGTTTCCTTCAGATCAGGGCAATCTGTCATAAACTACAAGAAAATACGTGAATCATTTGGGATGTATCAATATTTGCCTGCTTATTTTTCCCATTAACGCAAATAGCTATATCATATTAATGATAACCTACAAGGTGATTTGGGTGTAACTGCCCATGACAGGACATTTTTACTGTGGTGTAAGTATGCATTTCAGACAATAAAATAAAAACTACAGCTAAAAAACAATACAAT
>SNQJ01S0099351.1:24122-36456 GCA_010110895.2 Picea sitchensis | reverse complement strand
GGGGAAAGGAAGAACGAAACATATGAAACTTATGATCTTGGAGGAAACTGACAGTCAGCCAAAGGAGAGTGATTAGTGAAGCTGCTGTTATCCAGGTTGTGGATCTTTCAGGCAAGGGTTAGACGAAGAGGACTTGATGAAGTTGTGACATTCGCATCTATGATTGTAAGTACTGCTGTCGTTATTCTCATTAATATGACATGCTTGGCCTGTTTCTTTCTAGTTCGTGTCTGATGTTACATGAACTTATCATTTAGTGATATATCTATTTTCAAGCTAATGTCAATAGAGTAGGAAGTGGTCGTATCTTGTTTTGTCCACATACCTCAGCGAGGAGCAAAGGATCGGAGCACAACTCAGAGTGTGCAGGGACAAACGTCGATTAAAAGGTACTTTTGTTATCCTCTCTTCTAATGCATTAGTTTAGATGGAGTTTAAAGGAAGTCAGTGTCCACGTTAAGCATTTTTCTGTCTAGGGTTAAGGTCAAGCCTTAGAGGTGATCTACCTGTCTGTAGGGATATTTTCCTACAACAACTGGTTTCTTAGATCACTTGCCTCTCTCCTAGGTAAGGATGTAGCTTCCACCTTCCCTCAATCTAAAGAGGAAGCCATCAGTAAGGCTCAACAGTATGACCTCATCTATGCACAGTCAGGGTACTTATATATTGTACTTCCTGATCTCCCTAAACCAGTGCCATTTGGCCAAGACAAACCTGGGATGTCTCACTCAATCGACGGACTGATTGGTAACACCACTCACCACGGTCCACAACCCCAACAACCACCAATGTATGGAACACCTCAATACCTGTCGGCATACAAGGGCACTTATTATTACCCCCCACCCCCTTATCAACAACCATACCCTGTTTCTATGCCTCCACCCATCAGTGGTCCACCGCCAACACCCCCCATACACCCACCTAGTCAAACAAGTTCTGGTACCCCCTCTACCTTAGCATATAGTACTAGAGAAATCACCATGCCTTCCTATGTACCTTACGGATAGGTACCGCCACAAAATCCGTACTTCCCATTTCTCGGTCCCCCACAATCCATGGCTCCCCCACATCCTCATGCTGGGGTGAATTTTGTTCAACCCTCTCCCATTCAATAATATCAAAATTTTGAACAGCTAAATACGGAAAATCCAACCCATCCGTTGAACAATACCAAAAATAAAGGATGAAATACGGACAACAACAACCCTGATAAAGGCGGGAATTAACCCTAGCAGAACCAACCTACTGGGGGAAACCAGAACCAAGGGAATCAGAACCCCCAGGGGGGCAATAATAATAGGTGTCAAGGGAGAAATAACAATATTGTTAAAACCAACTTCCCTTGTTCCCTTTGCGGTGAGTTCGGTCATTACACTCATCATTGCCCCCAAATCAATGATTTCAAATGATTGAAAGACTCAGGCAGTCTACCCCATCCTCCAGCACCGCTTGCCCCTTAGCAGGTACCACAACAATACGTACAACAACCCCCCCTGTCGTGCTGCAAAATCCTATTCCACACCAAGGTGTGATAAACACCCAAAAAGACGCACAACATCCCCCACCTCAGGTGGGACAATACCTCAACCCAAACAATCCAACAGATCACATGATCCTCCTCACTAGTGATGAAGAAATCCTTCTGCAAACACGTAATCGTCAGTATCATGCACCCGCTGAGTCTCCTCCCATCCCTCCAGAGACAAACCCTGCACTAACGGGACCCCCGTTGGTGATCCCTCTCCCTAACAAAGATCCACCTCTTCGCACCCCTAGCATCCCATTACGCAGGAATGTCCACAACCCACAGGCTAGGGCAGCTCACAATTACAGTTTGGTTGATGACTTAGCACAATCCTCAGCTGCCATGTCAGTTTTGGAAGTCCTCCAGACTTGTCCCACTCAGCGGAAATCATTACTTTCCACCTTGGGGGCAGTCGACCCCATAGATACTTGACTCATTACCTTTGATCTCAACAATGGAGAACCTCACCTTCCCACCTTAATCGCTTTTCAAATCCCAATAAAAATACGGAACATCACAGTTCATCGGTGTATCATTGATGAAGGTGCATCTACATGCATTATGTCCAAATCTGTATGGCAGAAACTTGGTTCCCCTGAACTCATACCCTCTTCCATCACCTTACAAGATTATGATGGATGACCATCATCTCCTAAAGGGATCTTCCAAAATTTCCCCGTAGAACTTGGGGGTTAAACCATTCTCATTAACATCGAAGTTATCGATGACCCACTAGATTATAATATCCTATTCGGATGTAGCTACATGTATGCTATGAAGGTAGTTGCCTCTTCCATCTTTCGAACAATGATGTTCCCCCACAACGGGAAGATCGTTACCATTGACCAAGTCTCACATTATGAGCCTAACCCATCTTCCAACATCGATAGCATTCTTCCTCTCATCCACACGAGTCATGACGCATACCCACTCATCGAGATGGCCCCTGGAATTTTCAAAGATCCATCATTGTTAGGAAATTACCATGGAGCACCACCGCTCCTTCATCCTTCCAATCAAGTATGCGTCGTATCATCTAACGAAACTCACACAGAAGATATCCTTCCTCCTACGGAGGCTTCTATCATATCTGGCATCCCACTAGTTGCAGAACGTCCCCCTCAAGAGCCTCCTGTGAACTCGTCGACCCCACCAGTCCAGGATTTCACCTCTCCCCAATGACATATCCTAGTTTGGGAGACAGTTCCCCAAGCCATCACCCAAATCCTCTTATTTTACCCTCCACTAAGCATCGAATCTTTCCAAGTAGCCGCAACACTTACCCTACCTAATATGGTGTTAGCAATTCTAGTTTGGTATTTACATCCACTAGAGATGGTCCCTCAACCATCCCTTCCCCCCCAAATGGAAGGAATCCCAATGAAGATTCCCATACTTACTCCCACCATACCCTCTACACCCCCACTCACTAATCCCCCTGCCACAACTAGGGGCAGGAGAAATAAGAAGGAGCCCAAAGCTCCACTTCCTCCGTGCATCCAACCTCCTTGCACACTATGTGAGAAAGATGGACACCAAAACAACAACTGCCCATCTCTACCAGAGTTATAGAATTTGATTCCACTCAATCAAACTCCCCCAACACTCGCCACTATCACCAGTACTGCTGCTACCACCCCCCATTCAAGTAGTAAAGGGTTGTGAACCAAATTTGCTTGCGCTATATGTTTAGAATATGGCCATTATACCTACCATTTCCCAACATTACCACACTTTCGGTAGACATTAGCCGTAGTACGCCAAAGCTTCCATAGCAATCCCAGTCCCACTACGTCATCCTTACCAACAATCACCGACATCCGTTATGTCACAACTTCAGTCAATGAACGTATGAGATGCCCTTGATCTCTATGTGAATCATTAGATCATTTTACATACCAGTCTCCTATGATCATTGAATACAGGCAACGCTAATTGACCCTGCTTCAACAACCCACAGAGTCAATAATTGACCTTACCTCATCACTAGAGGTTCTTCATGCCATTTCTCCCAAACCCGAGGCCCTTCCAATGCCTCCATGGTTCTTAGATGACTTATTTGAGGATTCACCCCCCACCCTCCCCCAACTTTCCCGCTCATTTCTCTATGGAATTTTTACACCCAACTACCACGGGTACTCCTCAATACTTCGATATTTGGTGTATGTCAAGCGAACCATTGCCAACTCCTTACATTGTTCCCCCTGCTTCTTCATCACCAGGGGGCAGCCACACAACCACAATCACCAATATCACTCTTCATGACCCCTTGTAGTCCCATCACTTCCACTATGATGAGGAAATACTCGAAGAGTTAAACAACCCGGACTACCCATGGGATGTGCTACACCACCGTGCACTCTTCTTTCCACAGGAAGCCTCCACGCCTCCTAACCGACACCCCATCTACGTGGTCAAAACCAAGGATTTTATCCCATCAGGGCCTATCAACTAGTTCAAAAACCCCATTCCTGGCCCTGATGCTTTTGAAGAAGGCAACATGGCCAACATTTCCCCGACCATTAAAATCGACATTTCCATCAAAAATGGCGTCATCGAGGAAATCACCATTGGAGTTGCTTGCACTCCTCAAGAAATCACCGCCTATAAAGACCTCTTTTAGGAATATCAAGATATTTTTTCCTGGTCATACACAGAGATGCTTGGCCTCGATCCCTCTATCGTTGAACATCACATCAACACCTAGCCCAACATTACACCAGTTCGTCAAAAACAATGACCGCTACACCCATCCAAAGCAGTGGCCATCAAAGCTGAAATTGACAAATTACGCGCTGCCGAGTTCATTTACCCCATCTCCTATACATCATGGGTTTCCAACCCTGTACTCGTCAACAAAAAACAGAGCACTATCCGCGTCTACACGGACTTTCACGATCTCAATCATGCATGTCCCAAAGACAACTTTCCAACGCCTTTCATCGATCAAATTATCGATGACTGCGCAGACCACAAGGCTCTATCCTTCATGGACGGGTTCTTTGGTTATAATCAAATTCAAATTCACCCAACCGATCAGTACAAAACTACATTCACTACCCCTTGGGGTAATTTTTCATATCGTGTCATGCCTTTTAGCTTAAAGAATGCTGGCACAACTTTCCAATGGGTTATGACATACATCTTTCATGATCTGGCTCATATCATCCTCGCATACTTGGATGACCTCACAGCTCGATCCAAGAAACTCACCCAACATCTTGATGATTTAAGAATCATCTTCCAATGGTGTCGTCAGTACAACATCCGCTTGAGTCCCCTCAAATGTGTGTTCTATGTCACTACGGGGTGCCTCCTCGGATTCATCATTTCCCAAAGTGGTATTACCATGGACCCCCTCAAAGCCCAATCTAGCACCGAAATTCCACCTCCCCGGAATTTACGTCAACTTCAAAGCCTACAAGGCAAGGCTAACTTTCTACGGAGATTTGTCCTAGACTACGCCATTCGCACCCATGGTTTCCTTTGCTTACTATGTCAAGACATCCCATTTCACTGGGATGACCATGCCCAACATTCATTTGACGATCTTAAACTGGCGCTCTCCAACGCCCCTTTAATTAGTGCACCTGACTACAATCACGACTATATCCTCTATGTATCAGCATCAGCTATGTCAGTAGAATAAGTTCTCATTCAGCTAGGTGATGAAAATCGTGAGCTTGTCATTTATTACATTAGTAAAAACCTCTCAGGGCCACCCTTGAAGTATAAACACGAAGAGAAACTAGCTCTTGCAGTCATCCTCGCAGTCCAAAAACTGTGCCACTACATTCTACTTCGCACAACCAAGGTTGTAGCAGATTCCAACCCTATACAATACTTGCTCAGTCATCGACAAATTAACAGTGCCAGCCATTGGACACAAAATCTTTCTTCGACCGCTTGGGCTCTCTACATCCCCTCACATGAAATGCTCCATTCGAGCAACATATGTTTGGGTTCAACGATGAACAACCAAGCCGAATACACTGCTTTTATTGGTCTCCTGGCCGATGCCCAACATCATCGTATTCGTCACCTTAGCGTCTTCCTCGACTCTCAACTTGTCGTTCTCCATCTCAACAACGTGTACTGCGTACATGATCCTTTCCTCTTTTGCAAATACCTGTAGGTTAGACTTTTATCTTGACATTTTGATTCCATTACATTTACACATATTCCAAGGCAATTGAATCAAATTACATATAACCTAGCTAATATTGTGTTAGACTGGCATATATCACATCAACCTACCTCTACACATACATAAACATATCAACAACCTGTCACAGCATATATAGATTAGACATCATCAATACATTAAACAAAACACATGTAAACACCACATAGATCTCAAAATGTATACTCATGTATATATTGAAAGGTCCACAATGCCATCCCAATGTTTACATACAAAAATACAAGTATCCACATGCTAGTGAAGCACCTCAGTACAAAATGGGCTCACCAACCTATATACAAAAATACATTAATACATAGAGCACCACTCAAGGTGCCTCTAGAGCACCACCGCCTGCCCCTCCCTCAGGCGGTGGTTTCCCACCCCCTACTGGTCCCTCTTGCCCCAAAGGTAGTCGTCCGGTCATCGCAACACTAGCTACTATTGCCCGTCATACCACAGCCTGCCATGGCAGCGGAATCCCCACACACTACTCTAGGATGCCCTCATCCTGGATGCGCGACCACATGCCCTCAGGAATGTCCTGTAACACCACCTCTAGGTGATGGCGTATGTCCTCAAAATCTACTCCAGCATCCGCCAGAGGCACATGTGATGGCCCAACACCAGGGTCATCAAATCGTCATCTCCTCGCTGCTCTCTCCGGATCAGTTGGTCACACCATGGCATCCTCATGCTGAAATCTCTCTCCAACATGCGGCCCTCCCCGCGGTGGTCTCTCTGGATCCTGACGAGCCGAAGCTCTCCGCAACTCGACCTCGTGCCCACGAGGTTCCACATCTGCACATACAAACAAGCAACAAATAGTATCAACATCTATATCATATACATATGTCATGCTATCTCAAACAAAAACCATATATATCAACATCATCAACATACCTCGATGGTCAAACACCTCCCCTGAAGGTAGCACCATGTCCGAATCCTTCTGGAAGTCAACCCCGACATAGGGGTACTATAATATCACCTGCGGCATATGCTGCCACACTTGCGCCACCTCAGCAGTAAAGAAGTGGTCGCCCTCGCCACCACCATGGTGAAGCAAAACAATCGACCACCGCTTTAGTCGCGGCTCTCACACCCTATGTGCACCCAATAAAATCCTCGGGCACAACATAGGCACCCTCTCCAAAAACCAGGCCACCAGGATGGACCCGAAGGCAAACTCTCCAGTATCCGTGGACCGACAGTGGTCCAGCTGCCCTACCATCCTATCATGTAGCGTAAGCCCCCAGGTGAATTACTCACCGACCAACACTCTCTCCATCACAATCAGTTGGCCACCACTGATCTGCTGCATCACCAGTGACCCATAAACTCACAATCATCGTTGTTATACAACGATGCACTAGGGCATCCATCACCCCAATGCTCATGACAATGTCGGATATAAAGTTCGGCCCCGAACAGTATCTCTGGCCAACTGTTGCTAGCGCTATATTCCTCGATAACACCGGCTCCACCGGTAGGGGCGTTCCCTGAAACGGGAGCCCAATCAAAAAGTACACATCCTCCACCACAGTGAAGGCAATCTGCTCTCCCTGCACTATGAAGCAATGCAGGTCCGGACTCCACATCCGGATAAGATACTACAGGAGATACTCCTGCGCCCGTATCAATGGGCACTCAAATAACTTCAGCAGCCTACAGGATGCCAAAGTCGCACATACACCTAGGTCCTCAATAGCCACGACATCTTACAGCTAGGACCAATCTCGCTCTCACCAACCAACTAGCATCATGCACAAAGATCACCTGCAACCACATAAAATAGTCCTAAGTTAGCCACATGCACCATCAACAACATCAAAAATATACTTTTTACACCCGTCAACCTTGCCTCCAAGGCGTGGTTGTTTAACCCATAGGTGAGCACACGCACGCGCCTGTTCACTCCATAGGCGCACACATATGCATGCATGTTCACTACAAAGGCACGCTCTCAAGCGCGCCTATCCATCCTTCAGGTGCGCATGTGTGTGTGCCTGCTCAACTTACATGTGCACTCTAGAGTGCGTCTATCCAATACACAGCCGTACACACATGCCAGTTGTGTAGCCGACAGGTGCACACATAGTGTGTGCCCTTTTCCCTCTTACCGGTGCCCCTATGTGCATCTATCTGGTGGGCATGCACGCATGTGTGCATGCCTACTGTCGGATCACCCACACACATGGGGTCCACACTCATAAAAACTCATGTATGACCCTCCATACAGCCCCTGCTCAAAAAAGGAAACCCTAATTCTATGCAGGATGATCATACCACTAACTTGAAGCTCAATGGTCCTCGATCGGATGCCTCATCCTCCCATAATCTCCAAATCTTCTCTGAATACTTCTCATTGAGTCACTATAGTATCAAGTACAAATGAGGTGGCAATGTGGGCCCTACAGCTATATATATGCCTTTTCGCCAAACTTCCACTCTCCATTTCGAGAGCTCCAGGTGTCCATTTCCCAATCCGTCTTCATCCATGGGATCAACATCCCGTCATCTACATCATGATAGTCCCTGGGCCTCTTTTCATCTTGAGCCCCTGGGATGCCATTTTTCATACCTTGATCAGGTACGCATGCATATATTCGAAATTATCAAATACATGCTCATATATTTGATTCTCTTCAGATATTGTTCACGTTGGGTATTTGGTTTTCATGTGTCCAGGTACTTGGTCATCATACATCAACACAACCCCTTCAGGTATATACTCAGAACTGGAATGTAGTCATTCCCTCTGAATCTCACTTACATTTCCAGTCACCCCCTCTGACATTTGCCTCTAGGATTCCCATTTCTGGCTCTGCAGTACCAACACCTCCATTTTCATCTTTGGTACTGTCACCCGGTAGCACTCTTACCCACATGAGTTGTCCCATTCATAGCACCCTTTTGTGCTTTTGACACTCATGCTGTTGTTCAAAACCCTTTAGGGATGGGAGTCCTGATAGTCTTACATCATGTCACGAATCAGCCACATACTCCTTCTCCTCATTTTGCTAGCTTTCCCAACGAACTCCCAGATTATCCCTTCACAGTTCTATTTTTGGACTGCACCTCCGCAGTATCATGAACCCTCCATTTCATCCACAATCAGTTTGCCCATTTTCTAATTTCCCTTCATTTCACTTACCTCATATAGAAACCCACCCATGGGGCCCCCACCCTCCACCAGTTTTCCGAGCAAATTGTGCCCTACCCGGGCCAACCATATCACATTGGGGCACCGGTTTCTGTATTTGTACACTTATCTCAAAATTATTCTTTATTTATTGTACAAACGCCTTTGTTTCCAACATTTACATTACCTTTTTGTCGTCACCTTTGGTGACATTCTTCCCTTTTTTGGAAAAATGAAACCCATGTCACCCCTGATTGGGGCACTACTTATCATTTACCATTGACGACATCGTCCATATCTTCAGAGTACCCCACAGGCCACCTATCTCTTCCCTCTAAGTTTATTCACTTTGTCCCTCCTTTGGCACAACTTATCCCTTGTCTTGCTATCCCCTGACACTCAACCTCGTTGAACAGTTGTGACCACCTTTATCTCACATATACTCCAACCAAGGGCAGTCTTGAGTCTTCCTACATCTTGACTTCGTCCATCTACCTCCTCCACTTCCTAACCTCACCTAGTAGATTTCACAAAGCCATTTACTTTTGGGAGTCACGTCCCCCTTTTTGTCGACATCAGCACAGTTTTCCATAAGGGCGATGTTATCGGACAAATAAGTAGGTGAAGACACTAACTGATCTCCCTAGATCCACCTAGATCTAGAACAAAACACGCCAGAACATGACGCTTTCCTTAAGTTTTAAATATTGAATTTACTAACCAAAGAGGGATGGGTGACATACCATTTAAATGTCACTTCCTCTCGCCATTGCCATCCTAGCTCCGTTCCAACGCTCATACAATGATGATCCTGCAAAAGAACACAACCATCTAAAGTGATAGCAATAGAATAAACTCAATATAAACCTATGTATGTGATCAAGGAATCATACAATAAAACACAACAAGCTTTATAGGAAAGAATCTTATTACTGTATCATATTAAATGTGAAAGAGAAATTACAACCATGGACTTGATGTCATAAGGTCCCTTCCAACTGTCCTTTATTCCCCACACAATTTCACTCCAAGAATTTTGACATCACAGATCTGATAATATTCACAATCTATCTTGACAAAGTGGCTCATCTAGCCAAGCTAAAAATCTCTAAAACTCAATCCAATCCAAGCTAATCCCAAAAGCTCCAAAGCTAACCAAAGCTAACTTTCTCCATGAGAACTCATCTCCTTTTATAAGTTGAAGAGGATAAGGTGATGAGGTTAGGATGATCCCACTAAATCATGAAAGCGAGTAAGATCCAAACCATTTGGATGCCACCTCACCATAGAAGTTTCTCCTTCTAGAAGATTTGAGAAAATGCTTGTTTTTGCCACGTGTAGGCATTCTCGTACTCTGCCTATAGAGAAACCTATGAACATACCGCACCCTAGCTATGGTGCAACCTGCGAGAATCAGGCATTCGTGCACCCTGCCTATATAGCAACCTGCGAACTTCCTTTTTTACAGGGCTTTTACAAAGGAAAATGCAACTTATTTTCTCAGGAAAAGTTCTTCTCCCTTCTCTCTTCAGGAACTCAAGCCACTAACCCCTCTGAAGGCAACATATAGGTTTACATCATTAACGGTCATAGGTATGACAAAAATAATGTGTAACAGAGATCCCCCCAAAGTATGAAGTTAGAACAGAGTGATAGCTACCAACAAGGAACAGTCGGTCGGAAACCTGCCAACAAACAAGGAAATACAGTACAATAATATATCATCACTGAGGTAGGCATTGCCATAATCAGAATACAAATGGCTTAAGATCCATGCAAATATCCATGTCAAGTAAAACAGGTCATGGCCCCCAAACATACACTATGGATCCATGCCAATATGACTCAAATCTGAACATAGCCACCAAAAATACACTGTGGATCTATGTGTTAAAGACTCAAATTTGAACATAGCCACCAGACATACAATGTGGATCTATGCAACAATACACTAAATATACTCCAACGCAACCTGGATCTATCATAAAAATATCCAGGGTCTTCATCTCTATCACTCTATAGTACAAATCTAACCATGCAAATACATGTGTTGAAGTCGAACATGGGAGAAACCACTTGATTACCAGTCATTAGTGTATACCATTAACAAGTGCGAGGGAAATCACCATTAATGTCAATGACTCCCAAGGTACTCTGGTACAATCCAACGAATGTGAATCAATGAGCTGAGGTCGAACACTCAACGGAATATCTTGATCAAGGGTCGATAATGAAAACCCACTGTCAATAGCGAGGAAACCTGTGATTGAGGCATGCAAGTTCCAAGGTACCAATTAGTTTCTATGTGTAATTCCTGGATAATGAGTTGAAGTGGACAGGAAAATACTCGTCACAGGAGGGCCTTAATGTATCCCACATCAATGACATGAAACAAGTAACAAGATTTGATGTAGATTAGAGTAACAAGTGATTCAGGACTGACTCGGGGATGGTCAACGTAATAGAAGGCTTTAAGACTACAGAAATGGTCGACGCAATAGAAGGCTTTCTGGGTTGAAATTCTCTTTGAACATGTTGACGACACGACAACTGTCTTGGAAGCACTGACTCAAGAACAGGGATCACAAACCGATTTGTAATCTTATAAGGGAGTATGATCAGGAGACAAGCAAATTTTCCAACCTAGACACAAAGCAAGTGAAAGGGTGTCATGTTCAAAAGTGAGTCTTTCATGGAATATAGGTTTAGACACAATTCTTTCCCAATTTTTTCCCCCACCATTTCTGGCGAGTACCTCTTTATTTTTACGCAAGCTTGAGGAGGATAACATATGCTTGTCGATGTAAGCTCATCCTTCGGACGAGTCCCTCAAAGTATGTTTAATGAACCCTAGGAAGGAGTGGTTCGGTCCCATGTGGGCCTTTCGATGTTTGTTTAAAGAGTCCAAAGATAGAAAACTTGAAGGTTTTTCATGATTATAGAGTCTGGAAAAACAATTAAAAGAGTACTCTCTCAGTTCCTTTTTCGTAAAGTAGTCTGATGAGACTGAAAAAGAGATAAACTATCACTCAACAGACATTTTCTTCAAATACTTTAACGAGCGTGAAAAGAACAAGGTCGCTTGGCAATCTTTTCATGTTTAGAGAGTCTGAAAAGAGCTTAAAGAGGACTCTAGGGGGTTCCTTTTTCGTATAACCTTTACGAGTCTGAAAAAGTGATAAAAGTATACTCGGTTACATTCTCATTGATTTACGAGCACGAGAAAGAACAAAGACTAAGCTCAGTAACTTATTCTCATGTATTTGCGAGCATGAGAAAGAACAAAGACTAAGCTCGGGATTGTTTTCATTTTTAAGCAAGCTTTAAAACAAAACAAAACTATGCTTGGAATAGATTTTAATTTTTTACACAAGATTAAAAACTAAACAAAACTGTGCTTGGACCTGGTTTCATTTTTACACAAGCTTGAACTAGAGGAAACTATGCTTGAGGTAGGTGGTTTCATTTTTACACAAGC
>SNQJ01S0099351.1:5228-16500 GCA_010110895.2 Picea sitchensis | reverse complement strand
TATGTATGTATGTATGTATGTATGTATGTATGTATGTATGTATGTATGTATGTATGTATGTATGTATGTATGTATGTATGTAGATAATGCCCGTTGATAGGGGCGTTGAGGATTTCACCGTCTATATTTTCTAGAAGGAAAGAATTTTTTTCCCTCCATAGCTGAGACTCTGAATGGCCCATACCAAAGGTGGTCAAATTTACCATGTTTTGTTGCTTCTTCCTTTCTTGCATCCCACCTTAAAACTAAATCACCTGGGAGGAAATCTCTGTCCTTTGCTCTGTGGTCGAATAATGCCTTCATGTCATCTTGGTATTTTTGCAGCTTTTCGTCTACTTCGACTCTAAGCTGTTGAACCTCAATCAACTGATTTATTCTCCTGGTGACATGATTGGCTTCTTCATTTTGATCTTGCCATAAGTTCATCACTGGTAGCGCTAGGTTTATAGGTAGCACAACGTCTGTCCCATATACCATATGAAAAGGTGAAATGCCGATAGACCTTTTTGTGCTTATGCGATTTTCCCACAATGTGTATTTTAAGTGCACATGCCAAGACCTTTTGTTTTCATCCAATACTTTCTTGATTATATTTACCAGGCTCTTGTTAGATGACTTGGCCAGTCCATTTCCCTGGGGGTAATACGTTGTGGAATGGCCGAGAACGATGTTATACTTTTGACAGAAGCTGATCATAGCCATAGATTTAAAGGCTTGGGCATTGTCTGTAACTATCTTTCGGGGGAAACCAAATCTTGACAAAATATTGTCTTCTAAGAAATCGATTACCACCGAGTCTGTTTCTTTTTTGGTTGGAATGGATTCCACCCATTTAGTAAAATAATCTGTTGTAGTTAATATACACTTGTGTTGAGCACTGGAATGGGGATTAATCTCGCCTATGAAGTCTAGACCCCATTGCTGAAATGGGGCTTCGACTTTGACTGGAACTAAAGGTAGTGCTGGGAGCTTCTATTTACCTGCAAATAGTTGACAAGGGTTGCAGGCTCGGACTTTGGCATTAACGTCCGAGAAAAGTTTTGGCCAGTAGTACCTAACCCTCAGAATTTTGTAAGTCATATCTCTCCAAGTGTGATTCCCCCCACAGACTCCCTCATGAAATTCGTCTATAACTCACTGAGTTTCTGATTCGACTAAATAGACTAACATGAAATTTAGTGGATCATTCCAATATAGCTGACTTTCGGCGATACAATATTTAACCACATGAAGTTTTAAAGTCCTGGCTTTTGATGGTGATAGCTCATTTGGGAATTTTAGAGTTAGCAAATATGACACTATGTCTTTGTACCAGCCTGATGATATGAACTTCTCTTCGATCTTGTTTGGACCTATTTCCTCATTCAACTTGTTTAGTTTCACGTCTTTGTTGCCTTCCTACAGGCAATTGATATCTAGGGCTCTGAAATTTGACTCAACTAGGAGTTTGGCCAGGCCTTTCCCTTTTATCAATTTGGTCGGTTTTAATTCCAGATCAATTTCTTGAATTTTGGCGAGCCATCGCCCTCTTTTTCCATTGTTGTTTGGTTGCACCAAAATATCTTTCACAGAACTGGTAGGTACGTACGCAATTATCTTTGAGTGTAGTACATATGTTCTGAATGACTTTAATGCTTTTACCATGTTGTACGCTTGTTTTTCTATTATATCATACTTCAATTCTGCGTCTCTAAGGCTCTTACTGAAAAAGGTGATTGGTTGTTTGAAACCTTCTTCGTTCTTTTATAGGAGCACCACGACGATAGTGTGTTCGGAGGCAAATGAGAAAATAAGAAAATCTTTTAGATAGTTGGGGCTCGCTAACATAGGTGCCTCGCTTATGAATTTCTTAATATGCACAAATGATGCTTTTCCCTCGATTGTCCATTTTACTTCACTGTCCTTTTTCAACATACCTGTGATCAGTTTTACAATCTCAGCGAAATTCAGGATAAATCTTCGTAAAAAAATTATTTTACCTAAGAAAGATTGAATTTCTTTTACATTTCTGGGAATATTTATAGTATCAATCGCTTCAATCCTCTTAGGATCAATCCCGATTCCATCCCTAGACACGATATGACCCAAAATCTTACCTTCCCGCATGGCGAAATGTGATTTCTTTGGATTTAAAGATAGACCATACCTACGGCATTTTTCGAAAATCTGTTTAAGATGTATCAAGTGTTCTTCGTCGGTTTTAGAGAAAACCGTCAAATCGTCAAGATAAATGACTACGAACTTATCCCTTTCACCGATGAAAGTGATGTCCATAGCACACTGGAACGTGGCCCCTGTATTCATCAAACCAAAAGGCATTTTATCATACATGAACGTACCCCATGGTGTGGTGAAAGCATTTTTTTCTCTATCTTGTTCATTCATGGCGATTTGATTATAACCAGAGAAACCATCAATCATAGACATTTAGTTGGCTCCAACTACCTTTTCTAGCACATGGTCCATTTTGGGCAACAGATAGTTTTCCTTAAGAGATGACTTATTTAGATTTCTGAAATCCACACATAGTCTGATTTCCCCATTCTTTTTCCTGACCGGGACCAGGTTTTCCACCCAGTCTGAATATCTTAGAGGTACGATTATTTTCGCGTCTAAAAGTTTCTTAACTTCTTTTTCGATCACAGGTAACAAAATGGGGTTGATATGTCTAAGATTTTTCCCAAATGGTTTGACCCCAGGCTTTAGAGGTATCTTGTGATCAATTACGGAAGTGTCGTATGTCTTTAACTCATCATAAGACCAGGCGAAAACATCCTTATACTGTCTGAGTAGGTCTTTATATTTACTTTTTATTTTGGGAGGGAGGAACTTTGATATTTTTACCATCCTGGATTCTTCTTCGGTTCCTATATCACAATCTTCCACTTCTTCTAGTTGGGGTTGTAAGGTGGATTTTCCAGGTATGTCGTTTTGATCAAAAGGTCTTTTTAAAGGAATCAATCCTTTCGAAATCTGGTTGTTTTTAAGGACCAACATACAATGATCCGCGATTTTTTCTCGGAAAGCTTTAGGATCCTCCCCTTCTTACATGATCCATATCGGGTCATTTTGATTTTCTTGGTCTACATGAGTTTCGGAGAATTCACCCACTGCTTCAAGAAATTTCTTAATTTGTTCGTCATCCTCAAAGACCTTCCAGTGCTAGATATTGTTTGGTATAGATGGTCTGTGTTTGATTTCTATTTGATACTTCAATTTGAAAGTCATGGGAGGAGAGAAGGTTGAAGCTGCTTTAGCCAATGCATCAGCATGTAAATTCTCTGCGCGCGGGATGAAGTGGACATTTACGAACAAGAAAAAAGTTTTCCATGAGATCCCAGGCACAATTCCTGTATGATCTTAATCTGGGACGCTTGGCTTTGTACTGTCGATTTATCTGTTTGACTATTAACTCTGCATCTTCGTATACCTCTAAGTTATTTATTTTTAACTTCTTGGCAACCTCTAATCCTAAGACCAATGCTTCGTATTCACAAATGTTGTTAGTATAATCTATATCCCACTGCAGTCTGTAGGAAAAAGGAACAACGAACTTTCCGTCGGGAACCACTAAAAGCACTCCTGCACTAGCCCCTTCAAAAAATGAGGCACCGTCAAAATACATTTTCCAGACACCGGTGCTACACATATCCTCTATCATGTAACTTGACTCTTCCTGCTCTATATCGTTTTCCTCCGGACAACCATCTAAACCATCATCAAAAGACAAGATACAATTTCTTAAATCTTGATCCGCAATGTAAATAGGGAAATTGTTCGGGTTTTGAGGGTCGCTCACTGTATATGCTAATCTCGTTTCTTTATACATCCGAGTAAATTTCCCACCAAACACAAGAATTGTGGCGAACATCATATCTAATTGAAGAGAACCCCCTAGCTTGGCTCCCCATGACCTAGACAACAGTAAGCCATACTTAGGGGGAATATCAACAATAACTGTATCCATCAAGATACTCTTAACCGGGACCTATGCCAGGGTAACTACCAAGTCCTTTATCATTCCCATACACTTAACCCTTCTCGAGTCAAACGAGTAAATATATCCATAAGGTCTGGTGATCTGGAGACCCAACTTGTCCATAATAATCTTAGGCATAACGTTATGGGAGGCTTCGGAGTCTAACATGCAATTATGTAGCAATTGATCATATACATTTAAAGTGATATAAAAGGGATAAATAGTATCTTTGGCCCCTTCAAAATGTGGACCAAAAGTGATGTTAGGTTTGTCATCTTCCAAGTTTAAAACGTCAGATTAGCTTTCTAGCTCCGAGACACCCATCACTTTGGTAATCTGCTTCCGATAAATGTGTTTTTTTGCTAATTCTACCAAAGGGATTGGTATCTTAATTTTATTTATCTCATTTTCAAAACTGAAATTTCCGCTCACCTTGTCTGTTTCTTTGGTTGAGACTTATGAATCCTTCCTTTCTGATTTATTCATCTGGATGGCTTTATTACTCATGGTCTTGGTTGAAGGCATAATTTTATTAGCCATTTCGGTTCCTTGTGCTTGGGTCTCGACTTTTCCCACTTCAGACTCTTGTGTGCTTACTACTTTTGTTTTGTTGTTGGGTAATAAGGTATCTTCCGAAGTAGGCTCATAATTTTGACCTCTTTGGAGGATTTTCTTGGGTTGAGCAGTTGAGATGGGCTTACTCTTAGATCTTAAGTTGTACTTAGGTTGGATCTCGGCCATTATCATTTTGGTTTCTTGTTGAGAGCCACAAAGGTCAGTATGATCACTTTCTTCACCCTTATTCGACGGTTGTTGAGTGTTTAGAGATTTTTCATAATCTTCTCGAGTCAGATATGGTTTTGTGCAGTCATCACCGAAGTTCATGACATCATTATCTGAATCTTCGAAGTCTTGAAGATCGTTCACTCCTATAAATTTTTCTCTTTTTAGGGGAGCTTGTATTCTTTGATCTTCATTTTTTATTTGTTTTTGCTAGTTTGGGGGGTTGGGGTTCCTCTTGAAATCCTTTTTGGGGAAAGAATCAACTTTGGCCTATTCGAGCTCCATTCTAGATATTTTATTATATAGTTCTTTAATTACTCTAGCCATATCGTCTACCCTATCATCTGTGGATCTATTAGACCCTGGCGGACCTGCTTGTTCTCTAAAGCGTTTAGTTTCTTGGTTTCTCGTTTCTACTTTAGCTTTAAGCTTACCAGAAGCCATCATATTCGACTCAATTTCTCCAGGATCATCCTGCATTCRGTTTAGAGTGGCTCCTCTTCTCTCTCACAAAAGGAGTGCAAAATCTGGTTCAAAATCCCCCATGAAAGTTACTTTGGCCGCATGTTGGGACGGTTTAACCTCGGCTGGGATTTTGTTGTACAGTTTGTTGAATCTTTGAATAAACTCCATGACTGTTTCTGAATTCTTTTTTCTTAAAGACCCAAATTCGGTTAAATAATAAAGGTGGTCTTTTCTCTCGCCCCATTGTCTGAGGAAAGCATCTTCCAAGGCGTCATAAGACAAGATAGATGCTGCAGGTAGGCTCAGAAACCAAGTTCAAACCTAGCCTTCGAAGGTTTGGACAAGAAGCCTTGAATATACGTCCTCATGTTCGATACCTAGGATGTCTGCGAATTGGTCAAAGAAATTAATGTGTTCTGCAATAGTTAGATCTCCTCCCCAGTAAATTTTGGATTTTTTTTTTATATAATTTCCGAGAAGGTCGTGTAGAGGAACGAGAAATACTAAGGGAGCGTATCTTGCTACAACTTTCGCAAACACTCTAGGAGGGGGGGCAGGCCCTTGGCCTCCAAATCCTCCTACAGGAGCTCCTCCCCCTCCTCCTCCGATAAACCCTCCCCCTCCTCCTCTGATAAACCCTCCACCTCCTCCTATAAACCTTCCACCTCCTCCTCTGGTGGCTGGCATCGTTATTAGTGAAAATTCGTAAAGGGGGTTTCAGAAAATTAAAAGTGAATCTTTATTTTCTTCGTGAAGAGGAAAATCTAGCGATGAATGATAAGGAATGCGAGGACTTAGTTCCTCAGATTTGTAAGAGATGAAATCCGAAGAACCGACGGGCGTGGAAACCGAATGTGTAACACACTCTTCAGAATTAGGTGAGGTTAGGAAATTTAACTGAATGAAATAAGGTATGTCAACTGCCAACGAACTTTCAAAAGGGTCATTTCCTTTGTGTACTAAGGGGACTATTGGATGAATCTCACTCCTAACTTCGGAGTAGTTTGATGTTAAATCTTTAGTATCAAAGAGAGGACTGAGTGAAGTTGAGGGTTCAGAAGAACTCTTAGTCTTCAGTTGTGGGGGTTTAAGTTTGTAGACTGCAGCAGTTGGCTTAAGAGGGCCTCTCGCCTTTAGAATCTTCTCGGGATCGTTAACGGGTGTAATCTACTTACCATCCGGGTTTTGTCTGGTATTCCTTTGACCGGATGCCAGTTTATTATTTGTAGAGTCACCAAGTGAAAGATTGGAAATACTTAAAAAGGTGTGTACTCTTTGTTCACTATCAAAGGGTAACACTTTCAACGAAAAGAAAAATGTCGTTTTCCCAGGGAAAAAGATTTCGTAACTTCGGCCCCCGGCAACGGCTCCAAAAAGATGTTGTTCCAGAGTCTATACTTAAGGCTTAGAAGTACAGTGCCTAGGCATCTGAGAGTGGGTAAAGGGTAGAGAAGAGAGAAACGTCAACCTTCGCCAAGGGAAACTAAGGAATATTTCTACGTTGGCGTTGTCTAGCTTCCCACTGTTCCTGGATGTTTATATCCTGTTCAATCGTTTCCCATGAACGTTCGAGTTCAACCCAGGTAGTGGCTATTTTAAGAATGGCATCGAAAAGGTTTAAGGAAATGTGTGTTTGATTTGATAATTCGGGTTCGATGTTGGGCTGTGTTGGTACAGGGACAGTCATGGAGGAATAGTAAAATAATAAAACTTCAGAGGAAAAATTTAAGTGCTGTCTCAATTTGATCGTATGAAAGAGAGTTTACGGTTTGAGGAATAAAACGGGGTGCAAATCAAAGGCTTTTTCCCGTAACTGAGTTATATTTTAATAAAATGTATGAGGTGGGAGAAAATATTTAGTTGTCTATCGAGTAAGGCTCCTATCAAGGGAGAATATCATGTATAAACAGAAGAAGAAAAAATGTAAAGAAGTAACTCGATGAAGCATAAAATATATATAGAATTCTGAAAGTGTTAACTGGTCTTATACCCGCTGATAGATGGTACAGAGAAAAAAAAGTAAACAATATAGAATACCAAAATTCATTCGCTATAGTAGAGGTTGTACTAAATTATAGTGAAGCGGTCATCAGATACGAATATGAAATGAAACGAAATATGAGATACAAGAAAACAAACTCATAACACAGTCGTGACGGAATTGAGAATCTTCAGATTTTCTTTGTATTAACTCTCAAAATGTAAAAACCCTGTTACAATTGACACAAAAAGATCCAACCCTTTTTTCTTTCTTTCTATGGTGTATTTATACAGTTTTACAATAAGATAGAATCTCAATCGTTGCAAAATTTTCAGTTATGATAGGGAGGAGAGAAATTGCTCCATTTATTCTTCTCTGTCTTTACTTGGTGCTAGAATATTGTCCTCGTGCATGCTTGGTATAGGTGATACATCTTTCGACCAGCCAAGATATCATCCAGGACAGTTCTGCTTGACAATTGGCTTCAAAAGAGTAACAATCTCGGGCTAATTGCGATAACCTGTCCTCCATCTGTCTGTCTATGATGTCGATAGCGCATAATTGCGCGCTTGGTTTAATCATACATTTGTCTATTTGGACTATGTCTGCCATAGTCACTTGGGAAATCTCGGCTGAATCTCTTTCCTCTTTTTCATTTAAATCAAGTGAGATTTTTTCCATATTCATCTGAATTAATGCTTCGGCATTACCTCCACAATCAATGCCTAGCATATTACCATCTATAGAGCTAAAAGCCTCTTTTAAGGATTTCGTTAGTCTTTTGGCTTACATCTTTCCTTCCGAGATGATGTGCTCCCATTCTTTCAATGGAATGTTTCCTCTGATCTGCTCCGAAATGGTGAACCTGGGAGTACTTCCCGAATCCCTGTTGTTTGTGGCTATCATAGCCTCTTGGAAGGTGACCTGTGCTACTCCAACTTCCCTTTCTCTAGTAGTTAAATTCTCCAAAACTTGATTAACCAACAAGTAGTTGTCCCAAATCACCTCTACCTTGGCGAGTAAATTTCGTTGGGTCGTAGAGACTCTACTTCGGATCTCCATCGCCTGGGATTGGAACATCCCGATATTTATCACTTTGCTTTCGGTGATTTCCACCCTAGCCTGTAGCTATTTGATCAAATCATTTTGTTGGCTCGCTTGCATATGACCATCCTGCACCACCAGCTATGCTTGTTCGAGCTTAGTCTTGAGCAGCTCTATCTCACTTTTATCGGCCAACCTTACTTGCTCTATACCTACACTCGCCAAACCTTTGGCAGTCTCTGTTGTTGTGGCTAGTCTGGCTTCTAGGGTCTTGATGAGGAGATATTTTCGTTTAAGATGGTTTTTCAAAAATGTTACACATTATTGTCATCATCCCTATGATAGTTAATTATGTAAACCTATATGTTGCCTTCAGAGGGGTCAATGGCCTGAGTTCCTAAAGAGAAGGGAGAAGAACTTCTCCTGAGAAAAGAAATTTATTTTTCCTATGTAAAAACCTTATAAAAAGGGAAGTTTGCAGGTTTCTATATAGGCAGGGTGCGAGAATGACCCATTCTAACAAGTTGCACTATAGCCAGGGTGCGAGTTGTTCGCAGGTTTCTCTATAGCTAGGGTGCGAGAATTCCAACACGTGGGAAAAATGAGCGTTTTCTCGAATCTTCTAGAAGGAGAAGCTTCTATGGTGAGGTGGCATCCGAATGGTTTGGATCTTACTCGCTTTCATGATTTAGTGGGATCATCCTAACTTCCTCACCTTATCTTCTTCAACTTATATAAGGAGAGGAGTTCTCATGGAGAAAGTTAGCTTGAGCTTGGGTTAGCTTTGTTGGTTCTTGAGCTTGTTAGATTTGGCTTGGTTAGAGTGACTTTGAGATTTGCTTTGTCAAGATAGATTGTGAGTATCTATCAGATCTATGGTTTTAGAATCCTTGGAGAAAGAAGTGTGTGGGGAACAAAGGACAGTTGGAAGGGACCTTACGACATCAAGGCAACGGTTGTAATCTCTCTTTCGCATTTAATATGATACAGTAATATGATTCTTTCCTATAAAGATTGTTGTATTTTATTGTATGATTCCTTGATCACATACATAGGTTTATATTGAGTTTATGCTATCGCTATCACTTTGGTTGGTTTGTGTTGTTTTGATCTTGACTGCACAAGAGAACTGGAGCGAAGTAGGAGCAAGAAAGACTATAGGAAACGATTATAAGGTATGTCCATGATTCTTGCCTCTTAGTAAAATCAATATTTAAAACTTAAGGAAAGCGTCCTATTCTGTTTTTCTTTGTTCTAGATCCAGGTGGATCTAGGGAGATCAGTTTGTGTCCGCACTTACAGATTTATCCAATAACAAAATTGGCGACTCCACTGGGGAACAGATTGTTTCCTAGTTAGTCTAGTTTCCCTTTCTTTGATTGTTGGTTTTCTGGTCTCTGAGTCTGTGGGAGATCCATAAAGACTCTCTGGATTTGAAAGTTCACTCAAATTTTTTGTCTTTTTTCCAAATTTAGTGTTTACAGACATTCTTGCACTGTATCCTTTAGTGGCCTGCGAGAATCATCTGATTTCGCACCCTACTGTGTAATCCAGTGCGAGGTGTTCGCACCCTACCTTTGTCTAGCCTGCGAACTTCACTAATGTTCACAATGCACCCTGTAGCTAGGCTGTGAACCCATTTGAAATTTGTGTTTGGAATTAGGATATCCTATTTTTTGATGCCCAGTTTTGTTTTGATTAGTCGGATTGAGATTTTGGAGCTTATATTGATCTGTTTACAGTCTGCTTGACATCCTTTGGGTTGCTTTTAGCCACTTTTTCTTTGTTTGGTTTTGAAGGATTAGTCTCTTGCTTTGAGTGTCTTTCAATTACAAAGCGTGTGTTTTATTTAGAATTATTTAGGGAAAGATCAGATTTCTTCTGAATAGTTCGCTTTAAAAGAAAACTTTTAGTTTGGGTTTCGTTGTTTTAAGAAAGTTCATTATTGCTTTTAGTGAAATTTTTAAAACAAAAAGATTTAATTTCTTGCTTTATATTAGATTGGGGGCATCCTTTCATTTGTAGCGAAATTGCATGATTGATATTGATGAGTTTAATATATTTTGGGACATCATGCATATGGTAATGATAAATGTTTTCTCCTTCTCGTAGCATAGATTTCATCGAAATGAAAAGATTGCATCTTCATATCTTTGCATAATTTTCGAGTCGGTCAAAACACCATATTGTCCATAAAATAAAGCGCTTATAAATCCATAAAATAAAGCACTTATAAAAATTGATTAGACATTTTTATCTTTTCTGGTAGCAAACCTACATTAGATTAGTCATAGGGATTTGGAATAGGTGTGAAAGATAACTTTCCAAAGCTGCAAACAAACATAGTATCTTGAGTTAGGGAGCGTTTAAATCCACTTATTACATTTTGTCCTGGGAAGCCCTTCTAACACAAGGGTCAAGCACGAGGTCGCATTTGTACTGGCAGAGTTACTCACCCTGCTTTGTTGGTATCAGTGTAGAGATTGCACGTATTACGGGGATCACTCGGAGGTATACCCACAATGATGAGTGGAAGCCTTTTGAGTTGATTTTGGGCTAGATACCTGTTTGCACCCAATTCGTCACCTGGTGAGAAAATCGAGGGTGCTTACATGCCCTGTTGGGTCTTGCAGAGCATGACAACTGTGGAGGAAAGGGTTAGAGGAAACAAAGCAAACTACAAGAAATATTTAAACAAAAACAAACTAAAACTGTAAACATACGGATAAAGAAATAATAAACACAAGAAATACACCGATATCACCAATGATTTTGAGCTGGTCTATTGATGAAATCATAGCACAATGAAGGAAGGGAACTGTGGTTCCTTCTTCCCCCAAAGGAAGGCTCTTGCGGCCCTTACAAACTTGCTTTCCTTACAATGCGAAGAAATGAGACTGATGGTGAACGAACTCCCAGCACATCCGCTCAATGGAGAGGCGAATGGCTCTATGAAATGTTGCCGATGTGTTATCGTCAAAGAATGAGCCCTTGACAATCTTAGCAGCATAACAATACCT